>JABUQX010009113.1:20000-27500 GCA_015478945.1 Trachelipus rathkii
TAATGTGTTTGTACATATTAAATGGTGTTTGTAACTAAAGTATTCGTAACCTCTTCTATGATATTTAGCGATTGGGTATGCAAAGTGAACTACGATATTTGGACTTCTAGCATGGTAGCAGAGCGTAGTTAGTTAGTTACTAAATTACTACGTTGCTGCTTTGCTACTTCGTTGCTACTTAAAGATTGATCAAGTTAAGTTACGATACTAAAACAAACATCGGATACAGAAATAAAATTGTATCATGGCAAGTTCTACAGGAATACGTATCGAACCCCTACGAAAGGATAATTATGATACTTGGTGTATTCAAGCGCAAGCTTTATTAATTAGAAGCGATTTATGGGAATACGTCAGTGATGAAAAGAAAAGACCAGAAAATTCATCAGAAGCTACACAATGGGATGCGTTCGATCGTAAAGCTAAGTCAGAATTAATACTTATAATTCACCCATCGGAGTTGAAACAAATTAAAGATTGTAAATCTTCAAATCAAGTTTGGGAAAAATTAAAAGGTATTTATCAATCAAAGAATCCTGCGCGTAAGGCAATGTTGCTTAAACAACTAACTCTGAGTAAGCTAAAAGCCGATGAAGATGTAAAAGGTTACTTGGATAGTTTCTTCGACGCCGTGAGTAAATTGCGTGAGTTGAAAATTGATATTCATGGTGATATGTTGAGTATACTATTATTATATAGTTTGCCTGATGAATACAGTAACTTCAGATGCGCAATGGAAAGTCGAGACGAATTGCCTGACGTCGAAATCTTACGAGTGAAAATTATGGAAGAGAGTAAGATTAGACATCAAGATTCTACTAATACTAAGATGGATGCTATGGTAACCATGAAGACAAATTTTAAGAAAAATAGTCACGAAAAGCGACCTATGTGGAAATCACATGTCAGATGTTACAAATGTAACTTATTTTGGCATATAGCATCAAAGTGTAGAACTAAATTGTCAAGAAACGAACCTGAAGAAAATAGCAATCACGTGGTTTTATCTGCGAGCACCGATGAAAATGTCTCCGTGAAATGGTGTTTAGATAGCGGATCAACTGCGCATATGTGTTCAAAAGATAAGTATTTTACTGAATTAAGTACTACTAAAGATATGAAAATTAGGTTAGCAGACTCTTCTGAAACTTTTATAAATGGTACAGGCAGTATTAATATAAAAAGTCAACTAGGAAGAGAAATTAAAAACGTTAATATAAACGAAGCTCTTTACGTGCCAAATTTACATACTAATTTACTATCTGTCTCAAAAATGACCGATAAAGGATGCAAAGTTGTATTTTCACAGGATAATGCAAAAATATATGGTAAAGACGGAAAACTTTTATTGATAGCGAATAGAAAAAATAACCTATATTATTTGCAAGAAAAAGCTTCAGTAGCGTCTGAAATTAAATCTTCTGATATAGAGATTTGGCATCGCAGATTTGGTCATTTAAATATTAAAGATTTGAAAAGTTTAAGAAATAAACATTTGGTGCACGGATTAAACTTTAAAACTTCTGATATGCCTAACTGTGAAACATGCGTAAAAAATAAAATGACTCAATTGCCTTTTAAAAAGTCTCATCGCGAAAGTACAAAACTTTTGGAAATTGTTCATTCCGATATATGTGGACCGTTTCGAATTCCATCACTCGGAAATCATAAATATTTTATCACTTTCATAGATGATAAAAGTAGATATACTGTTGTAAAATTCCTGAAGAATAAAAGTGAAGCTTTGGAAAAATTTAAAGAATATAAATTATTCGTAGAAAATCAGTCGGGTGAAAAAATAAAATATTTTCAAACTGATAATGCTTCAGAATTTCTTTCTCATGATTTTTCAAAATTTCTAAGTGAGAATGGCATTGGAAGAAGACTTAGTGTTCCATACACGGCTCAACAAAATGGAATTTCTGAGCGCCAAAACAGAACGTACGTTGAGATGGCAAGATGTCTCCTCAGTGAATCGAACCTACCACATAGATTCTGGGCAGAAGCTATTTTAGCTGCAAATTATTTACGTAATAGATGCCCCTCCAGTGCTTTAAATGGAAGTGTACCTGTTAATATATGGACTGGAAAGCGATGCACAGTTTCGCACTTACGCATTTTTGGTACGAAAGTTTATTTTATGAATAAAACACCGGGAATGAGTAAATTACAACAAAGATCCAGGCCAGGAATTTTGCTTGGATATTCAGAAGAGAGTAAGGCATATAGAATATGGTCTGAAGAAGAAAAAAGACTCTTTATAGCTCGGGACGTAAATTTTCCACGAGAAAATTGTACACAGAACATTATTTCCGGATCTGAGGAAGTTGATGAAATAATGGAAATAGTCCCTCTAATGACTCTTAAAAATGATCCTGAAGAAGATCATGAAGATGCTACAGACAGCATCGATTCAGAGGATGATGCTACATTTGTTCCTCGAGGACGAGGGAGACCGAAGATAATGCGAACAGGTCAACGTGGACGTCCAAAGAAAATTTATCAACCTGCTTCAAAAAATGGTGATAAAGAAGAAAAAGATGAGAATCATTTATGTTGCAAAGGACTAGGATTGAAGAACATTGCGAATGTGAAATCGTCGTCATATGCCGAGAGGGGGTGTTGAAGAGTACGTCATCATGACTGGATTACACATCGTCGTTATGCAGAAGAGTTGGTACCTCCGAAGGTTATATCTAAGATTGTATTGTTCATATCATTGTATTCTATTTTATCTTATTAATATACTTACTTGCTATTCCAATCTAGTAATGGACTTGTGTTATAATGTGTTTGTACATATTAAATGGTGTTTGTAACTAAAGTATTCGTAACCTCTTCTATGATATTTAGCGATTGGGTATGCAAAGTGAACTACGATATTTGGACTTCTAGCATTATTATTATTATTATTATTATTATTATTATTATTATTATTATTATTATTATTATTATTATTATTATTATTATTATTATTATTATTATTATTATTTTTATAATTATTATTATTGATATTATTATATTATTGCTATTATTTATTGTTATGGTTATCGTTATTATTATTATTATTATTATTATTATTATTATTATTATTATTATTATTTTTATTGTTATTATGATTATTATTACCATTATTGTTATGGTTATCGTTATTATTATTATTTTTATTATTATTTATTATTATTATTATTATTATTATTATTATTATTATTATTTTATTATTATTTTATTATTGAATTAGTTTATGATTATTTGTATCATTATTATTATTTGTATTATTATTATTTTTATTATTTATTATTATTATTTTATGATATTATTATATTGGTAATTGTTGTTATTATATCTTTTATTATTATTATTATTATTATTATTATTATTATTATTATTATTATTATTATTATTATTATTATTATTATTATTATTATTATTATTATTATTATTATTATTATTATTATTATTATTATTATTATTATTATTATTTTTATTTTTTATTATTATTATTAATATTTTTATTATTAATACCATTATTTTTATTATTATTATTATTATTATTATTATTATTATTATTATTATTATTATTATTATTATTATTATTATTATTATTATTATTATTATTATTATTATTATTATTATTCTTTTTTTATTATTTTATTATTCACTGGCTGTATTCAATAGTATCATATCTTATCACAATTATTATTATTATTATTATTATTATTATTATTATTATTATTATTATTATTATTATTATTATTATTATTATTATTATTATTATTATTATTATTATTATTATTATTATTATTATTATTATTATTATTATTTATTATTTGTATTATTTACTAGAGTTTCTTGCTTATGTGTACTTTACACCATTGCTGTCCCAAACTGCCTTCAACGTCTCATATAAATGCGGACTGAACTCAGCTAGATCTTACTCAGCGGTAAGTATTGCACGTTAGGAAATGTTATTTCCTTACAATTTTTAGGAAAATTTGCTACTTCGTTTATTATGCTTTAGTGTTTCCGATATGCTGATGTACTATAATATCTGTATAAACTTAGGCCATACCATTGCCTGGTAACAGGTCAGTTGAATCACATACGAAATGTAATGAATTAGCAAAGGTTGCTTTTGAGGATGCTATCTATATTCCTCAAAATTTGACATATAATGAAATAGAAGCAGCATAAAATTTTTCACGTCATGTCCACGAATTATAGGATCTTCTGAGTGTTATCTGTAAGTCCTACGCCACCAGACTTAGGGTTGAAAATAAAACGTATTTAGATCGCATAAATTTACGGTGCGCCAAGATCTTAAAAATACTCTAAGCTCCAATAAATACCTCGCCCTTTGGTTTATTAGTACGAATTAGCAAGCCTTGTCTTATTCGAGTTGTTATGAATTTGTTATTAAAGTATCTAAATATATCCAAGAGAGACTTGTAAACCCTCGCTCTATAGTAAACCTTTCAACGTAATATTCGAAACCATTACGTGTCATTATATGTAAACTTTCTGAGCTACGTAATTTCAAAGTATTTTTAACATAATCAGTACTTCTATAAATCATGAAAGTTGCTTGATTATTTGCTGCATTCTCTATGTTAGCGTCAAGAAATATTTCGCTTAGACCTGCTTCAAACATTTCTGGTTCAAGATTTATAGGGTTCAATATTTCTGTATTAAAGTCAAATATTTTTTTTCGGGATACAGGTTCATAGAAGCAGATGAAGGCAGCGTCAAATTGAAATGATCTTCACTAGTCATGATTATTGTTTCTTAATTTCACTAGCATTTGTATATAAATTAGACTTGTAAGGTAGCTTTTCTATTTTAAAAACCCTACTCTAAGATTCAGCTCAAATTTTTTTTATACTACCGGATCTTCTTTCGTATATATACTTTACACACTGCTATCCCATATGTGAATGGATAAGGTTGCCATCGACAGTCTGCTTATATACATCCGAAGGGATTCTAATTGCGCATGATTCAAAAAGGTCATTGAGTGCACATTAAGGAAACTTATAACTCCGTGGTCATTAGGAAAATGGACTACTCTTATAAAACGGTGCTGTTGTATCTTCCAACCATATGAACGTTTTCTACAATACGGTATAAATTAAATCTTCATAACGTCTTGTTCAATATTTTTGAAAGATCGCATACAAAATGTAATTGAATGATTCCAGTTCACTTATTGCAATATACTGACCTATATACTCTTACATAGTAGGGATAGTAACGCCCCCCCCCCCCCCCCCCCCCATACTAATTCATTAGAGACGCTTGATATCGTTAATTCTCCAATTATCGTATCGTCATGTAAGTAATTACATGTATGAAACCAGTCTAAAATCTAGAAAATAGGAAAAAAATTCTATCTTGCAAGTTTACTTGAGCTTGTGACTTTTAAAGTGATTAACATAACTGTCTTCGTTATCAGCTTTATTAAATAGAAATACCTAAACTTTACATATACGACTTATCAATTTTTTTATTTAGTATATTGAATACCTCTGTAGAGATTTATTGAGTCCACCGTCTTATTAAATACCTTTTCAAAACAAATAATCTTTGTTCATCTCGTTGTGATGGAATGTCATACATCTGTGTTGTTCAATTTTTTATGTTTTTAACGCTCTCACATTTCTAAATATTCTAACACGCTCTCGCTGGATTTGGCATAGTTCTCGATTAATGCGGCATCTAATATCATTTTAGGCATAACCCTACTTCATGTCATTTCGCGGTTCGAGGAAACGATAGTCAATAACTCTTGTAGTAAAGCGATATTTTAATTTTCGGATGTAGGTCCATGAAAGCGATAAACGCAAGAACGTAATAGTAAAATGATCATATTTTTAATTTTTACTGGCATTATATACTATTAAACTTATCAGCGTAACCTACCATTATTTTCAAAGATACAGTTTTTATTTTACCTTTCCCTTTAGATTCTAATATTTTTTTTCCTGTTTTATCTTCATTACTATTAGGATCAAACAGTTATTTTTTGTAATTTCTTGTTTTTTAAAGAACCCTTCTTTATCTTTTTCGCATCTAATCTTCAAGATAGATAATTTGTCACCCGCTCTCGCGGAATTCTATGATTCTGTATCTACTTTAAAACTTCTCTTGACCATCATGCTTCGTTACCATTCTGAAAAATATTCAATAACCTAGACAATTCTCAAATATCTCCATACGTTATTAAACACCTTGTTGCTATTTCATTTTGCGTACTGAATGGTGAGATACAGAGGGTTTTGTCTTCACCATCTCTAGAGGTGTTATATTAACTGTTCTGTGATAACACCTATTATATGCGTAAGCCATGTCTTGTAGAATTTACCTATGCATTCTTTCTTTTATAGTTCTTGGCACCATTTTCACTATTGCAGCTTTACTAACTGAGAGCGTATTTTAGTACCCTATATCATACTCTGTAACTATTTCTTGAAACTCTTTACCTAAAAACTCTGTACCTATATCTGTTCACATGATTTGAGAATTTCTTTTATCCTCATTTATAATTTCTCTTACAGCATCAGCAACAGTTTTTGACCTTTTATCTTTTAATGCCTTTAACCATAAGTTTCGGGATTATACGTCTATCACAAAATAAATGTATTAATACCCTTTATTGTAAGCTTTATATTTAGCCATTTCAGTTAAGTCTATTTGACAGATGTTATCTAAGTGGCAAGCTATGGTTTTTCATGTTGAGAATTTTTTACGTATAGGCTTATGTAGAGTAAAACCATCCTAGCCTTCTAAATATTTTTTCAATTCTTTTTTATAAATATGAGGAAAGTGTGAGGCGAATTTTGAAAAGCCTCCATAACTGTAAGGCCGTTTCACATCATAGTAATATTGATCGACCGCGTCTTTATCCTCCATGACGAGCAATGACATTAAAAATAAAAAAAAACATATCAATATATACTGAAAGGTGATATAAAAACCATATGTCTATATGAAATATTTTATTTTAAATTAGAAAACAATACAACCATATAAAAACAAGTTAAATGTGTACTGAAAGATGATATAAAAACAGTATGTCTATATGAATTTTTTTAAATTACAAACAATGCAACCCTATAAAACTTATCAATATAAACTGAAGGATAATATAAAACCCGTATGTCTATATGAATTATTTTAAATTACAAACAATACAACCCTATTAAACATATCAATATATATTCAAAGATAATATAAAAGAAAACAAATGTTTATACGAATTATTTTATTTTAAGTTATAAACATTGCAACCGTATGAAATTAAAATAAATAATCAGAATTTAATTCATTTTGGAACAATGTATGGCAGTTTTCATATTCTTCTTATGTCTGAATGTGATGTGTTTCTGCTTATTCTCTTTAATCTGACAGAAACAAAAGAAGTAACAGTGGGGCTCATATCTGGTCTAGAAGACATTAGAATATTATCCAAATCCGTCAATATTTGTTTGTTCTGGATTAAAG
>JABUQX010009113.1:40000-55000 GCA_015478945.1 Trachelipus rathkii
AGACAACTGTCTCTAGACATGGCCAGTATAACATTGGCTGTCATCAAAGGAAGCGGTTACTTGGTTCACCATGAAAATGTGCTACTGGCAATTTTAGCATACGATGATGAAGAAAACAGAAGAGTTGTATCGATACAATTAAGCCGATACGGCAACAACCAGGTGAAAGTCAGCATTATATCAGAGAATTTCGTCCACCGCACGACGCTGACAGTTGTCAAATACTGAAATACCAATTGCCTCCTATAATTCAGTGCAGGTTCGAGCCATTTAATGAAGGGCTTAATAACTTTATATAATATCCTTATCATATCACCATACCTTGCCACTCACAAGGAATGGAAGGATGTATAAAACTCGTGGCATGGTACGTGGAACATATGCAGGAGATGTATGCATTCGCGTAATATTAAAATCAAGACAGTTTATGCCATTATATGAATCAAAACAGGACTTTTTGCACCAATATTAAATTGAAAGCGGTAAAACACTATGCTTGTAATTTTCATTGTAATTATTGTTTGAAAATTTACTGTAAATGACTTGTAAGATATTTCGTTTCATTTTCCGATTTTCGTTCGTTTAAGGTAAAAAAAAGGAACACTTCCTTGACAGATAGAACATTTCCGTTCACATTTTTAAAAAGAGCACGTTTGAGTGAACAAAACCTCAAACGTGCATCTTTAATTTCAAACATTTGCCCCAGGATGACACGGGCTAAATTATATTACTCGAGTTTTCACTGCATTCAAACGCGTCGTCAAATAGCAACCAGTAAATATGGTTGTATGAACAAACGAACGGTTAACTAGTCTTGTGTTGGAAAAATATTAATGATATTAGTAAAAACACCCTAATATCTCTCATAATATTTATATACCTATTTCAAAAAATTAAAAACGACCGGTTGACATGCACTAAATCTTCCATATATGCAGCGAAAGCGTTCCGAAAGGACTTAATTTTTGTGTCATTACGTGAGCCAAAAATATCTCAAAGCTTTTCTCCCATTTTTTCGTTAGTCATATTTTCGCACCGAATTGGCTTAAAAAAATTTTAATTTTAATTTGAAGTAACTTTGCTGTTATTTATTAAAATTTTCCGAAAATTACACCAGATATTCGTCTTATACTTCTATAGCTCCACTAAAAATGAAATTTCATCTTATTAATTATATTTCGAGTTATTCAATTTTTAATAATTGACATTACCTAGCTTTTTTAATCGTACTGAACTCACTGAATTCGTAATGTTCGCATTTAATTACATTTGTGTAACAATTATTATCTCATAATTTCCTATATTTCTTTTATATATATATATATATATATATATATAACATATATATATATATATATATATATATATATATATATATATATATATATATATATATATATATATATTATATAATAATAATAATATATATATATAATAAATATATATATATATATATATATATATATATATATATATATATATATATATATATATATATATAAAGAATATATATATATATATATATATATATATATATATATATATATATATATATATATATATAACAAATACTAAAAGTTTTCTTCCATTTCCGTGATTGGTTAGAATTATCCTATTCAAGCTTTCAAGATCATTTCACTCCTTGAAACTTAACATAGTTCTTCATAATAGAGTATTTTAACTCTGTTGTGAATCTTGTAATACTAGGATCTATAGTTTTTGCTTTATCATTGTTACAAATTGACCAATTGCTTAGGCTTACCTTTTTCTATTTCTGAAATTTAATTTTCCACACCTTTTTATTGTTTTGTTTAAATTGCTCTCGCTTCCTTAATAATCGTTGCATTTGCAGAGTTCATGTATCTATGCTATCACAACATTCTCTTTTTTCTTTTGTATTAATATCTTTGTTTGAAATGACCTAGTTGATCCATGACGAAGAGTCATTTGTTTTAGTTTTTCTAAATCTGAAATTTTGATTTTTTCTCAGTTTTACTTTGGCTACAGTTTTGATACTATTGTCGTTTTGCTAGGAAATATGTACTGAATTTATTGGTATATGTTTAATTACTGTGCGTGTAATAAGTTCTTACTAAATTTCTTTATTTATTTCCCTATGGAAGTTAAAAACATTATGTTGCTAACATGTGACTGTTTTCATTTTTCGGCAGACAACTTTTGTTTCTTTTTTCTTGAAATTCGCGATCACTATTTTTTTTTTTTTTCATCTTAAAGGATAACTATAGCTGCGTTTCCCGAAGCCCAACTGAAGCCCGGGCGGGCACACAGGTGCATATGCATCGTTTTCCGAGCCCGTTTGCACACTTCTACGTCACCTAAACGTCACAGTCAGGCGCCCGCTGTTAAATTCTCGATTTCGGGAATTAATAAACGGGCGGGCTGCGGAAGGATACTTTGTTTACAAACAAATTTATATACAAAACATGTGTTGGAAATGGCTTGCCAAAAGTTTTTTAATATCTTAGTTAACTTTTATATTAAGGATATTAATATATCGAATCATTTCATAAAATAGATACAAATAGGTATACGAGTATTGTATACAATTGTCAGCTGATCCGACGGGTGTGCTTGGCCGTTTCCAGGTACTCATATTTCCTGTTCTCTGATTGGTTAATGTAATTTTTTTCAATTCGAAGATTCGAGTCATTTGCACACGGGCTGCTCTCGGGGCTTCGGGAAACGCAGCTTATATTATACATGTTTTAGTTTATCTCTTTTAATTTATTTCCAATTAATAAATAATTTTATTTATTAATTACTTACGAATCGAAAACCCATTTGGAGCACTTTTCTGGTACTATATAAGCCTGGATTCAAGCTCAGAGCTTATTCCTTCTCATAAGAAACCGCTCTTACAAGCAGTATTTTAACCCTAATTTTGTTCGTATTTTTCAGTGGGTTGCAACGGTATAACCTCACCTTCAGGAAAAATTTATTATAGTGGTTTAAAGTAGTCGTTAAATATTTTTGAACGATTCTCGTCCCTATCACGAGAATCTCCTTATAGCAATTAGAATTATCTTACGACAGTTGAGTTCCAGTAAGGTTGATTGGAATAATTTTTTTTTTTTTTTTTTTTTTTTTGCCAAACAACAGAAACTGATAAAAAAAATCCTCTGAAGGTGCTTGTTCTAATAGCGATGCATTGTTATTGGCCAACCTGACTAAAGTAGGGTACTAATTCCCAATTTTATTTCAGCTTAATAAATCATCCCTTCTTACCAATTTGCAGCATAGCATTGGAATCGTGGCCATCTTCTATTTTCCATTTAGTGTCAATTCCGACAAGAATGTTAATACAAAGTGGGAGAGAGTTTCTGTATCTTGTTTTTTGTTTGAACTGATTGAAGCTACTCGTAATCCGACTTACTTCTCTTTTTGTGATAATATCTCTCTTATATATATTACAGTAAGTAACTGTAGATTGTAAGATATTTTTTTTAAGATTCCTACTTGGAAATTCCTAAGCTAAGGAGTTAAGGGAATATCAGCACATAAAAAAATTAAAACAGAAAGCATCCGCCAGCAAATAGGCTTTAAATATGAAATTTGGACGCTCATAACATTTTTGAAGGAACATTTTTTCAAACTTTTTTAATACTTTTCTTTCTTTACAGATAATTAATTTCAAACGTATCATAAAAGTTTCATGAAAATCAACTAAATTATATAAGTAGAAAAAAATGCTCTTGGAAATTGACTACTCGTATTTCACTCCTTTTAAATGACATCTCTGCACAAGAGTGCACTGTACAAACATGAATTTTGTATACAAATTTGTAACTCCACACTTATTTGATGAAGTTCTTCAAATCTCCAGCTACTTAATTTTTACTTAATTCACGGAATTTTGCATTTCCTGCAGAATTTAATATCCTTCACTTTAAAGTTTGCTTATAAGCCCACCTGCGGAATTTATATTGAGTAAGGTGGTGGGGTTAGGAGATTCCACAATGTGAAATCATGTTGGATGATTATCAACTAGAACAAGTATTTGATTTAAATATTTGGGCTATATGTCGCTTGAAAAGGGAAAGGATGATGTGTAGTGGAGTAGGAAATTTGTAAGAAGTTGAAAATGGGTGGTAAAATCAAATCATTGGTGAATGCAAGGGAACTAAGTCTTGATCACACAAGGGTTCTGCATGAGTCTATGTTCTTATTGGTATTAATGTATAGTATAGAATCTATGGTGTGGAATAAGAAACACAGATTTAATGAGAAGTTTATCTTAATAGTGTATGCTATATGTGAGAAGAATTAATAAAATGAGAAATGAACATGTTTGGGAGCAGTATGATGTAAAGAAAGTTGTGAATGAGAGAAAAAATGAGTGTATTAAGGTGGTTTGCTCATGTGGAAAAGATGAATAATGTTTGGTTTGCTAATCGTTGTGCAGAGATAAATGTGCTAGAAATAAACCCTCTGGGACACACAGTATGTTGTGTGTTTGTCTTATAACCTAACTTTAAGTAAATGTGATACATGCAGCTACCGTGGCTCAAACGGTAGAGCGACGGAGTCGCATGGCAAGGTCGTGGGTTCGAATCCTAGTTCGGATCCTAGGTAGAAATTACCTAGAGAAGTTCCCCTCCTTGAATAGGGCTATGCCCGTGAGGTGAACTTTTAAATTCTGTTAGCAGCAGCAGCAGCATATATATATGATATATATATATATTATATATATATATATATATATATATATATATATATATATATATATATATATATATATATATATATATAAAATAAGAATTATTTATTTACTGCTTAATTGACACTTGCTATGAAATGCTATTTTTCTCATGTTACCCAATGATACTTATTTACAAGAGAAAGCTTATAAACTATTCTTAATAACATAGGAAACTGAAATAATATTTGCAAATTTGGCAATAGGTCATTTAAATTCAATAAAATACTAATAGTATTAAAATTTCACACATTTTCCATAATAAATGAAACATTTCCATAAACATTATGCTAAAATGTATTTAAAACTTATTAAATGGAATTCTTATTAAAATTTCACACATTGTTAATTAATATTACTAATTGCTAAATGTTATATAATAACTAATAGTAGTAATTAATTATTTTAATATTATTATTATTATTGCTATTATTATTATTATTATTATTATTATTATTATTATTATTATTATTATTATTATTATTATTATTATTATTATTATTATTATTATTATTATTATTATTATTATTACTGTCCTCTGAAGTATATACTTTTTGAGTTGTGCCACTATTAAAGCAAAGAAATAATTTTATTTAATTTTAAGATATTTTAAATTTCAGAAAGCTCAGAAAAAAATTTCCAAAAATTCACAATTTCATAATAAATTACTAAAAATTTGGTAAAGGATTTTGCTAATATGTATTTACGTGTAAATAAATTATCATTTATTTGATAAGAAAAAAAAAAGATAATGTAGTTTTCAAAGGTAGCTGAGTTGGTATTTATATTACCGGTTCCGACTCTCAATGCTGCACCGGTTTTGGTTCAAAATCAAAAGTCCCCCTTTTACAGTATTTTATAGTAAGAAAAATATTATCCAACTCCCTCTAGACAACACAAATATTTTTTTATTCTTTATCTTAACCTAAATATTTATTTTCACTTTAACTTTAACTCTGGCTTCACCCAAAACCTCACTGCTCCTGCTCCTGCTCCTTCTCCAATGCTCTGATAATACTCCAGAAGTCATAAATCAGGTAAAATCAGGTTAAAGTTATAGTAGATACTTATTGACACCACCCAAGATCTTGTGGCTCCCGACTCCGGCTCTCGGCTCCAGTCCTGCCTTCACAGATCTGGTTATACACATGTAATAATAATTAAGTTAAAATAAAGTTAGAGTATTTATTTCTTCTCAGGAAGTGTCATACTGATGATGTCGGTCTACTGACGAAGGCAGGTGATCTGATTGCCCGAATGAGGTTGTTACAGAAAATGCAAATTCGAAAGAATTCAATTTTTTTAAGTCATTGCGTGGCAACTAATACGAAATGAATTATGTCAATGACTTAGTTTGTAAAACACTTCATTAAATATTTTACTTCTTAATGGAAAAGCATAGCATGGAAACAAAATGTGTTTTCCTCAAGAGAAACAAGTGAAAAGAATCACATACTGCTTGTCAAGTTCCTAAAGCAACAACAAACGTTCTTGGAACATCAAGGGACCTCACCAGAAACTATTCATTTTATTGTGAATGGCATACAAGCAAACCGATACTTGAAATTATTGAGAGAAATATCTGCATTGTAACAGAATTAAAAAAAACTGCGTTTTATCAAAACAGACGAGAATGTTTCTAATCATCCATATAGCCAGAAATTCAGTCATACTAATAGTTGACAGATAAATAATGAGAAAACATCTACATCTCAAAGGAATAGAGAATCTTTCTTTTAACAGGCCTTAAGAGCATGTTACTTAACACCCTTCGTATAGTCAGGCTTTCCATTTAACAATCCAGAAAGCATATATACGGAATTGCAGGTACGGGTATGTTTTAAAGGGCAGGTTAAAGGGAACTAATAGTGTTATTTAACTTTTGTTTATTATAAATGATCAGTTTGTGTTAACATAGTACTCTAATTAAATATATACCACAAGGATTTCTACGAACTTAATCGCGTGAAGAGTGAGAGAGTTGTGTGACGATGTTTATTTTCATTTCATTTTGGACAAGGATGAGATAAAGGTTTCTATTAAGAATTATTTTTAATGATTTGCTTACTGTAAAAAATCTATTAGTATAGATAATAATTTAATAAAATTTAGGTGTTGGAAAGATTAATTAATTGGACCTTATTCTTATTTATTCATAATTATTATCTATTGATTGATTCGATTATTATTATTGTATTCATGTGATCTATTGATTATATTATTATTATATTGGAGGTTTATTAGGGTTTGTTCTTGTTTGGTGATGATTATTTAATTATTATGGGTATTAGGTAAATCAAATCTTAAACAATAGGTTGCTATTTGAGGAGAAAACAGACATTAACGGTGCGAGAAGACAAGTAGACCAGAAGGACGCTGGCTGCGTCCTACCAGCATGCACACTGCTTTGGCTCCTGCCACTACTCCAGTGAGGCTAATAAGGTTCCAACAACAGGACATTACCTTGTACGAATTTGCTCCGCTGGTTTGTAAGTACTTTGCTGGCGAGAGGCGACGAATAGCGAATGCCTTGGAGACGTTTGCTACGCGAGACTCATAAGACCTCCCAGTACGCGTCGATCTTCCTCGTGCCTCTGTAAAGTTGAGAAACAAGACCACCCGAAACAACTCAGGTAGTTCACAGGGGCCGGGCTAGTGCGAAACCGGCGCCGCTGGTAGGGTATAAGGTAGTGGTGCGTGTCGCTACAAGGGCGGGACATCAGCCGCTACATCGGGATCATTTGGTTTCACAGTGGTCAACTTCAATCCTACCTAGAAGGGGATCTTGACTGGCACGGCGAAGCTGGAATGTCTTAAAAAAAAAAAATGTAAAGATTATCGGGATCAATATTAATCAATTACTGCTATTATTTGCTAGAAATTATTATTATTAGGTCTATTGACTTATTTATTATATGATCCTGGATGTTATTAATTAGGATCTGAGTGTAGTTAGGTTGGTTATTAGTTATGTTGATGGTCTTATGTAGTTTATTATTGGCCGATTTATTATCTTAGTTGTATGTGGATTGAGTGTGGATTGATTATATTTCTTATTTTTGGTGGGTGTGTGCTATTGATGTGGACTATTGATTATGTATGTGGATGTATCTCATGTGGTATGGTGATCATCTGTTATTTATTATGTGATTAACTCTGGATTGGACTTATTGTGTGGTGTATTATTACTTATGTATTATTATTATTATATTATTGAGTGTATTATTATTATATTATTATTATTATTATTATTATTATTATTATTATTGATTTATTATTATTCTTATTATGATTATTATTATTGGATGTATGATGTTAAAGATTATTTTTTTACTAAAAAGAAATTTTTTATGTAAACCTATATTTGATATATATGTGTGGTGGGCGATGAGTGACGCTGTGAGCGTGGGGTATACCTACTATGTAGTATTTGTAGGTAGGTTAGTATAACGTGGGTCAGCTACGTATATAAGTATTTAATATAGTATAGTATATATATATCATATATTAAGGGTTGTGGTAGATATAATATACTATGGTGGGTACGTGATATGTCTATCTTATGTGTACTACTATACCTAGTAATAATAAGCTATATAGAGTACGTATTGGTTGGTATAGTATGTGAGTAGGGTGTTGGGTGGTGTATGGGGCAGTATTATAGGGTATATAAAGGTGATACTAATCGGCTGGCGGGGGAATAGAAGCGGGGTTCTAGGCTACCTAGTATATAGCTATACGTAGTAAGTATATAGTGAGTGAGTACTATACATGAGCGTACTGTCAACTCGTATATTATAGGCTATATTATAATATTGTGTAGTGTGAGCGGCGGTAACGGGGTGAGTAATAGATAAAGGGGCGTCAGTAAGCCGGGCTAGGTGAGTATTTACTACGTATAGATATATTATGTATATGATATATATATATTATATTAATAATTAGTAGTGGACAGTTATATTAATATATATGTAGGGGTATAGTATTATACTATATAATATAGTTATACGTATAATATATATAGTCTATTATATATATATATATACGTGATTATAGTCTATATTATATTATAAGTAGTGCGCGTAGTGGAGGTAGTATTAATATTCTTATTATATTAGCGTACTCTTATTATATTAGTTACTGAATGTGGTATATAGTACGCATGTACGGTAGGAGGCACGGCGGGAATGCTATCGGGCTGATAGGACTCGTTATATAATAGTATAGAGTTATGGGGTGTAATATATATATATGGTATAATAGATATAAGTATAGTATATAATGTATTATAGGGTATAATATATAGGTAATATATAGTATATTAGGGTACGAGAGGGGGGCGTATCTACTGATAATATTTACTCATAGTCGTAGTTGTTGTATATATATATATAATATATACTATTTATGTATATCAGTATTATATATATATATAGGATATATATATATATATAGTATATATATAGTATTATTTATTGCTTATATACTATATAGTATATATATATTAGTATTATTATGATATAATTTGTTTTAATTTCAACGTGCTTGATTGATTATTAAGAGCTTTACCCAATCAAATATATTTTAATTCTACTTATTAATAATGTTTATGTATCAACCTGTTTCAATCAATACTGTTTCAACCAATGCTGTTTCAACCAATGGCTCGTGAATTTTCATTGCACCGGCTGTATAATTAAGCTTTGTAACCAAGAATTTTAGTATGAATGTGTATGTTGACTGTCGCAGCAATTATTGTTTATGACAAAGAGAGATACAATTAAAATATTTGAAGACTTTTTTTTTTTAAATGTTTTAGATAATAATTCATAATGAGGACATAAACATGACCTAATATTGTTGGAACAATTTTTTAGAATGTAAAATAGTCAAGAACATGAAAATTATTAAGATTGTTGGACCAGTTTTGTTTGATATCCAAAATGAACGTAAATATTTTCTATTGTTGGAAAAAATTTCCTTTAACATCTAAATATTACATAAAAGTTGTTAAATTTGTTGGATAATAACCAAGTAAAATAATCAAGATAATAATAAAATAATAATAAAATAAGAATAAAAATAATCAAATAATAATAAAATTAAATAAAAAATAAAACAATAATATATTAATAAAAGATAAAAACCAAAGAAACATTAATATTTTCTATCATTGTTAGAAAAATTTTGATTAAAAACTACAAGGGACATTAAAGGTGTTAAATTTGTTGTTTGCTATTTTTTAATATAAATTATAAAAATATTTTTTTTATTATTTTATTGTAAAAGATGCTAAATTTGTTGAATAAAATACATTTAATAAAGAAGAACATAAAACTTTTTTATCATTGTTGAAAAAAATGCTAAATTTGTTTTATAAATAATACGTAATACCCAAGAAGACCATAAAAAAAAATTTACTTTGAAATTTTTTGCTTAATTAATAATTAAGGAGGACATAAAAGGTCTAAATTTTTTGTATAAATAATACTTATTAACCAAGAGGAACAAAAGTTTTCTATCATTGTTCGAAAAATTTTTTCACGGCTAAAGAAGTCATTAAATATATTAAATTTGCCTAATAAATAATACTTATTAATCAAGAAGATATATTAAATTTGTTTGATAAATAACACTTATTAACCAAGAAGAACAAAAATTTCCTATCATCGTTCGTTAAAAATTTTTGGCAGCTGAAGAGGACATAAAAGGTGCTAAGTTAGTTGTATATATAACACTTATTAAACAGAACAGAGATCAAAACAAATGAAAACGCTGACTGAAAAAATTTTTATAACAAAGAATGAGAACAAAATAAGGTGCTTCGATTTTTGGAACTATTATGGTTAATAACTTTGAATAACATTATAAAAATTGATTGAGAATAAAGTTTAATAACAAATTTGAGGGTTAAAAATGCTTAATTTGTGGGAAGATTTTGATTGCATACATGAGACTTCAGCGAAGTTGTTAGATTGAGATTAACATATAATTCTTGCTCCAATAATAATATTAATAATAATATAATAATAATAATAATAATAATAATATAATAATAATATATGAAATAATAATAATATAATAATATAATATAATAATCAATAATAATAATAATAATATAATATAATAATAATAATAATAATAATAAGAATAATTACAATAATAATAATAATATAGAAATAAGCGGACTACTATTTTACTAATATGTATATATAATATATATATATATATATACATATATATATATATATATATAGTATATTATATATATATATAGTATATTATATAATATATAATATATATATATATATTCTATATATATATATATATAATATATATATATATATATATTTTATAAATATATATATATAATTTATATATATATATATAATAATATATATATATATATATATATATATATAGGTAGTATAGTATATATATATATTACTAATATATAAATATATATAGAATATATGTATATATATAGTCTTATATATATTATATATATATTATATATAATGTATAATTTTAGTATATTATATATAAATATATATACTATATAGTTTATAGTGTATATATATAGTAATAACTATATATATGCTACTATATTATAATATTTACCGCATATAACTATGTATAGTAGGTTATAGATATATTATATATATCATTTAATATATATATAATAATATATATAATATAATAGTTATATATAGTACTATATTAGTTATCCGTATATTATACTAAAGTACATATATATATATATTATTTATTGATATATGGAAACGTATTATATATATATATATTATAGGTAGGTTATGTTATATTACGTTTATAAGAGTTATCAGTATATAGTAGTATATATATAGCTAGTATATATATATAATATATATACCATATATAAGACTTAGCCCTAATACATGAAGTAGCCAAAACTTATAAGCAATGATCATTTAATGCCATTTGGGAGAACTTTAGAAATATTTTCGGTTTGAATTAAAGAGATCTTCAGTGTCGGAATGGGGCGAGACCGGAGCTGGGCTTCCGGCTTGTCTGTTGTCTGACCTGCGTGTCAACTGAAGGGTGAACATGTGGAGCGGTTTATCGCTACTTTTTATAAGGAGAGCTCATAGAAATTTTTATATACTTTTATAACATTTTATGAACTGATTGCAGTATGTTATTTGTTTTTTAACGACATTTTATTTAGGTATGTGACTAACTCCGTATTCTCAGTTTTCATGGATTATCATTTTGATTATATATGATATACGGAATATAAGGTATGGCTCACTGGGAGTATACTGTATATTATATTACCTATCAGGTTATAGCCTACTAATGGTACGGTTACGTATATATATAGTATCACGTATGGGTATAGTAGTATAGAGCTAAGTCTAGGTGAGTCGTATAGTTATTGTAAGCATATATAGTGAGTTTCTAGAACAACACAATGGTATCCGCTGTGAACTTCTCTTGGCTGCTCCATTTCCGATAGGAGCAAATTATGTTTATTTGGACCCTTCGAAGTGAGGGGTACGTGCTATGATGCTATAAAATCGTTGTGACCAGAGAGGCAAAAATTGAGTCACCTCTCTTTTGGAGCATTTCAGTACTATCGGACTGCATTTCGAATGAAGGCATGTCGTCCATCAACTCGATTACTCGCACTGGTCTCCGACAAACGGAGCTTTCGATTACTTGTTCTGGCAAGACGATAGACATGGAGAGTGGATCAGAAGAGGAGGCGAAACAGAATTCTCATGAATATCATTACTGAACTAGCTTGAAGGAGAGATCCAGTTTTTGATATTATATATTTAGACTTTAGCAAAGCTTTGATAAGATACAAGGTTCCCCAAATAAGGCTGATGAAGAAGATATTACAAGTGGTATAGGTGGAGTGGTAGCTACATAGTTGGATTAAAGAGTGGTTGTGGGATAGAAAACAGTGTGTACAAATAATATGGTGCATAAGTCATTATAAGAGAAATAGTGAAACGAGACTGGACTAGTCACAGGTTAGTGCTGGGCATGTTTGTTTCTTCATATATAATAATGACTCTATAGACGAGGGACTTTAATGCAATGTTTCTAGTTTGCTGTGATACATCCAACGTGGCACCACACACACTAAAGTTAGGAATAAGTGAGGGATGTAAAGATTCAAATGACTGATACTCTATATGGGATAGAGCATAGAATAGTAGGCAATGAATATTTTAAATAGTAAAAAGTGTAAAGTTCTTCACTAGGTTACTCAAATAAAGAGTTTTAACTATGATATGAATGGGGATTGGCTGAGTCTGTGGACAGGAAAAAGATTTTAGGATTGTGGTTATTAGCAGCAATTTGAAAGTAGCTATCAGTGTTTGAAAGGAAATAAACCTAATAAGATGCTGGGCATAATATAAATCGCAATGTTTTGCTTACAAGAGAAGGAAGTAAATAAGTAACTATATTAATAGGTATGTTAGAGCAATAATAGAGTTTGTGCCAAGTTTGGACCGCTTCTTAAAGACAGACTTAGATATGCTAGAGAGAGTGCACGTAGAGCAACAGTGATTTCTGGGTTTGGAGGGTAAGAGCTACGAGGAGAGGGAGAGGCTGGAAGAGTTAGGAATGTTTTCTGTAGATAAGGCGATTTCTCAGAGGGGACATGATACAAGTCTACAATTTTTACAGCTATTGATAATACGGCGCAATAATTTTTTATAGTAGAGCACGGACGGGAGACAGGGGGCATAAAAACAAGAAAATTAAGAAGAAAAGCATGCGATCTTGATATAAGAAAGCATATTGATTCCGCAATAGGGTTGTTAAAGTTTGGAATGGTTTGCGACAGGAGGTTGTTGAGTTGTGAATCAATTGCACATTTAGGCAAAGGGTTGATAGGTTTATAGGGTGGCATGGGTGGGTATACAAAGTTATTTAGGACGAAGCCAAATTTGGGCCCTGGAATTTTAGTTATAGTAGTTAGGTAATGTTATAGCTTAGTTGCATGTGGGTGACATGAACTTTAGTTATTAAGGGGCATGTGGATTTGTTTGGGTAACTGTGTCATTTTTTTTTACTGAAGGCAAATTGTGGATTTTGTTTACAGAAAATTTGACAAGGCTAGGGTTTGTCGGTTTGTGGATTTGCAGGAGACATGTTTGGTTAGGTGGTGACTGGACAGTCTCTGATAGGCCCATGTGGCTTCTTACTGGGTCCTTATATTTCTTATGTTCTTACTGTGGTTTATAGAAGCTGATAAATTGGCTAATGGTCTTCTTCCTCAGACGAAAACGCTTCACGAGTGATACTGAACGCTCGTATTTGCCCTACATTGTATACTCATTTCACTATATTTTCGGGTCGCCAATAATATTTCATTGATTGTTTCCATCTGGATTCCTATTCAGCGTCGTCCATATTTCTATTTACGGTCATTAACACCTTCTGACGGCTATCCATATCTGTATCTGAAGGTCTCCAATTTAGCAGAACTCCATTTTCTTGTATCTCAAGAAGTGAATATTCTTTGATAAAGATTTGATTTTGTTTATGTAATCTTAGGATATTTAAAATACATTAGGGTGACACATTTTTAATTTAGTTTTTTATTTAATTTTGACTGACTGATATTCATTTCGGCCATTCAATTCACATTTGACATTTGAAGAATATTATATGACAGGGGCCTCTCATGGTGCTGATTTTTAGCCGCAGTATTTGCGTAAATATATCCATCTTGTGAGCCGGTGGTGGGTCTGTACCTGAATCATCAATATATATAGTATATATATATATATATATATATATATATATATATATTCTATATATATACGATATATATATACTATATATATTATATAATATATTATTATTTATATAATATATATATAATATTATATAAGTTCATCACCTCAAAGGATAGCCTATTTCTAGAAGAGGAAATTATCTAGGTATTTCTACTATGATCCGAACTAGGCATTCGAACGCGACTTTGCATTGCCGACTCTGTGCTCTAACGTTGAGCCACGGTAGCGCTCCATTGACTTTTGCTATATATATATATTTATATTATATATATATTATATATATAATATATATATATATATATATATATAATATATTACTTTTCCCTTATATACTATAATATATATATACTATATCTATAATTTATAATATATATATAGTATATATGGTCATATATAGTATACTATGTATATATAAAGGTATATGTTATATATTATATTATATATATATATATATAGAGTACCATATGATTTGGATATGTT
>JABUQX010009113.1:62500-65095 GCA_015478945.1 Trachelipus rathkii
TTGCATACAAAAGTCTCCGGACCAACTTAAGGGAGATTTATACCCTATATATATTATCTATATATTATTATTATATATTTATATATATATATATATTTATATTATATATATATATATAATTTTATACTAAATAAATTCAGACGTCACGGGCATAGCCTACTCAATGGAGGAGGGCTTTCTAGGTAATTTTCTACTGGATCGACTTTGATTCGAACCACCACCTTGCATGCGACTTGCTCGTCGCTCTAGCACGTTTGGAGCCATATATATATATATATATATTTCTATAATATATATATTATATATATATATATATTATAATAGTATTATATATATATATATATATATAATATTATATATATATATATATATATATCTATATATATATATATATATATATAATATTTACATATATGTATATATATATTATATATATATGATATATTATATATATATTACACTATATATATTATATATATAAATATATAGTGTATAATATATATATCATATATATATATTATATTATATATATATTAAATTAATATTAATAAATATAATAAAAATTTTAGTAGTAAACAAATTTAAAGTATTATAATAAAAAATATATATAGCTATATAATACTTATATATATATATATATATATTATCATGGATTTTTCAGTTTTGGTTGGTTTCTCAACAAAATTGGTTGAAATTGATGACATTTGTTGTGTTTATGCATGTTTTAATGTGATAGACATTGAAATATATTATTTTTTATATAGTTTGAAGTAAAAATTGAATGAAAATTTTAGGCACTGTAAATCTTTTCTGCCTCGAACGTACATGTGTCATTTTCATCAGGTGACCATGAATTTATTTCGCTCATCCTTTTCGTCGAGAGAAGGTGTTTTTATGATTGTATATGTGGTTATAACGTCAATTTTTTATAAATTAAATGTTTCATTTGATGTTTCTGATTTACTATTTTTTGTTCATATGTGCTTTCTTAACATCATTTAGGTTTAAAAGGATTGTCTAACAATATTAAAATATGGGTAAAAAGAAAGACAAGTTCTAGATAAATTGGACAAATTAAAGAATGTTATTAGACGAAAGTATGCTAAAGCAAAATGAAATTGCCAAAAAACTTAAAATTTCACCTCATTTTGCTAATGCTATTAAAAAAAAAGAAAGATAAATCTCAGAATTGGGCCGAACAGCGAAACGGAAAATGTGTAAGGAAAAGGAAACGACCTCAAGGATTGATAGAAAGATCGTACAATGGCCGTCAAGGACAGAGGAGCATCATGCAGGTAAATATCCAGTGTATTGTCTAATGAAGGAATAGAACTGAACCGCGAGACGGTAAATACAGGCCTCTGGAGGCAGGGACTAAAAGTCTATCGTCCCAGAAAGAAACCCAGTCTTACTAATGCTATGGAGGAATCTCGGAACACGTGGGTCATAAACCATGCCAACTGGACTTTTGATCACTGGGTGAAGGTAAATACAATTAATTATTATTTATTTTTCGCAGTTACATAATAAAAGTCAGTTCTATAACCATATTATAATATCTAAGCTTTACAGTGTAATAAATCTAATGGTAATGTCTGAACACCAATTTCTCATTGCACAGATTTGAATTAGTGGTAGACTTCTATTTGATGTTTTTCTTTAAGGTTAAGAATCTACTATAGATGTACTCGACGGTCCCCTTCAAACAGTGGGAACACGATCTGGAGAGGAATATCTTTCACAATGCATTAAGAAAACCGTTAAATTCCCCCAGAAAATTATGATGTAGGGAGCAATATCTATCCATGGAACAAACAGTTTACATGTTGTTAAGCACTATAAACAATGCTAAGTATATTAAGGCCTAGAAGCTCGTCTTCTACCTCAAATAAGGGATTACTTTGGTGATTCACAATGGATATTTCAGGAAGACTCTGCTCCATGTTACACGGTGAAGGCAGTTAAGGGATGGTTTCAAACAATGGGTGTCACAATACTCCCATGGCCAGGTAACTCACCTGATATGAACCCAATTGAAAGTTTATGGGCAAAGCTAAAAGATGAAATTCATCAAGTGACAATAACAAACAAAACTCGGCTAATAGAACGCCTAATATGCGTATAGTTTCAATAACGAAATATCAGGGAATTCTGCATAAGTAGTATAAATCAGATACCTAAACGTGTTAAAGCTCTTCTGGCAGCAAAGGGTGGGCAGACTAGGTACTAGATATGCAAATGCATGTAATAAACCTCAAATAAAGTTATATAATGGCATTTACATATCTTTAAATATCCATTAATACACAAAAAATGTAGAATTTTCACAAATCTATAATAATTTTTCTACTACCGTATATATAATCACGAAGGAATGGGAAGAAAGAACAAATTCAGGAAATACCATTAAAATAATAAACATTGTTAAAGAATACATGGCAACTCTGGTTGCTATGGCAACGCAACAATTTTTATAATAGTTACCAAAATAATTTCTTATGATTAAAATATTTGATAAGAAAACGGTACAGGAACGTTTTTCTCCAACTGCACATTCATACAGATAGATTCTATAAAGCTAATAATTGACGGGTA
>JABUQX010009114.1:0-2500 GCA_015478945.1 Trachelipus rathkii
GAAGGCCGTACAAAAATATTTCATAAACTTGTTGCGTATTATATATATATATAGTAATATTTATAAACATTAATATATAATATATATATGAATATATAATATATATAATTATAAATTTAATTAATTATATTATATATATTATTAATATATTATTAATATATATATATATATATATAATTTTTAATTAAAAATATATATTATTATTATATATATATATATATATTTTTATATTCTATATAATTATATATAATTATATTATAATTATATATTAATATATATATATATATAATATATATATATATATATTATATAATATTTAATATATATATTATATAACATATTAATATTATATAATATAATATATGGCTTAATTTTGATGATATAATTTTTAACCTAATATAGCTTATTTATATAGAGGCGGATTATCTGTACCTTCCGCTACGTAATGGAGAAACTAGAAGATGGGGGGACGTTTCATACCCCGGAGGGATGGTTGAAAGGATACCCCCGCGGACATATAATACTCACAATAAAGACCAAAGAGCGGTGGGTTCTACGGAGACCCATCCCCGGATAGGGGGGGATTAGTCCCCCGTAGTTATACTACATCACTATGAAGGCCGAGAAATCCACCGACTTATCACTGATCATAGAGGGCGGACACCGTTGGATATAGTTAAATTTACGTTTAAGTTAGATATTTACCTATACATATAAATCAAATAAATTTATCCTCAAAAATGAGTTTTCAGTGACATTAGAAATTAAGTAACAATTATTCATATTCGTTAACTTTCTCATATACAGTATACCCTTAATTTTGGTCATGTTCAATTTGACTCATATTCAATATATTATATTCATCTATAATATATATTATAATTAAAATAGTAATAATGACTCTTACATGCCAATTATCATTGCACCTTCCTAGGTCCGGATCCCTAAGTAGTAACTACCTAGAGAAGTTTACACTCTTGAGAGGGGCTACCCGTGAGGTGTGAAACAATTAGAGAAGTTACAGCAGTAATACTGTTTAAAGTTTACTTAAATTCCAGACTTTGAAAAGTCAATACACTACCATATTTTATAAAAAGGTAAAATAAGAATATTCGTTAAAATGTTATTTTAGGGAGCTCATGAGACGTCAGTTGAGACTTCCTACTACGGCTTCTCTGATAACATCACTCTTTCTTGGACTGTTAAAACGTTCTTTAATGAAGGTAGCTTGCTTAAAGTGTTACAAACTTTGACCTAAATGTTTGAAAACTATTAATTGTAAATAAAGTGCAAAAAAATATGCACAAAAGACATATTTTATTTTTATTAAACTTTAGCGATTTTTATTGATATTTTGCATCACCAAATCTGGCGCTTTTAATGTTTATTTTCTCAAATCTGTTAACTTTCAAACTAAGAGCTAGCACCACTGATTGGTTTTGAAACAGACGGACAGGTGAGCCAAAGTAACTTGTGAGTTTCGCTCAAGGGCATTATATATTGTTTAGCTGTTGAAAGTTTGGGTGTTAATCCCGTAATTAGGTGTGGTAATATGTACATTGCTTTATTTATAACTAGGCCTGTGTTATTATTACTTAATATACTAATGATGTATAATTCATTTCAGAGATTTTTTAATCTTTTTTAATCACTTACCAGTGTCTCAAAAGACGTTTTATAATTGTCTACATATTCACTAATTTATTCCATAAAGCAGTCAAGCAGATGATATTAACAAATTTATCTCAATTCATCTCTCATCTTTTAACACTTTATATATATATATATATAATATATATATATATATATATATATATATATATATATATAATATATAATATATTATATATATATATATATAATTATATATATATATTATATATATAATATAAATATATATATATTTAATATATTGTTTTTTATTTTTATTTTTAACGAGTTTATCTAAAATTATTAAGAAAATTTGTAATTAATTTCCATTTTGGATATTATGTCTTCTCTAGTGGGGGATTACTTTAAGATAAAGTAAGCGATATATAGTAGCTGAGTGTCTTTTGTGGCGCTACTGGGAATACATTATTATCAAAGAGGAAACCCAAGGAAAGGTTCAAAATATTATAGCACAAAACTTTACTGGATCATCTTAAAAAGAAACATAAAACCACATATTTGAAGAGGTCAAGAGGAAAAGTGGCCGAAGAAAGAAAACATGATATCACAGACACAGCAAATGATGATCCATGTCCATGTCCATCCATATCACCAACTTCTACCTCTATTAAAAAAAGATTCTTCAGCCTACACTGTTTGAAATAACTGAGAAAACAAAGATTTGGGACATTAATGATAGAAAAGCGCAGAAATTCATTTCAAATTTGGGAAATGATTGCTGTGGACAATCTGCCATTTTCTTTTGTTTAAGAACAATGGATTTAAGAGATTAATAATATCACGAATGTCCACAATATATTCCATCAAGGAGGTACATTTCAGAGAAATT
>JABUQX010009114.1:7500-25000 GCA_015478945.1 Trachelipus rathkii
ACTGCATGTTGTTGTGCACTTGCTTATTTTAAAAATATTTAAAATTGGTACCTATAATATATACCTTAATAATTTGAGGCACCAATGATATCAGTAGTAGGAGAGGGATATTGGACCCCGAAAAACCCACCTGAGCGAGGAAAAACCCACCTGACCTTTTTGACCTTTTCTGACCGCGACCTTTTTTTGAGCTCGAATTTTTGAATTTTTACCTGACCTTGACCTTTTTGGCCCTTACCTTTTTGGGCCTTGACCTTTTTCGTCGACCAACCCTTTGGTCTTCCATGGGTCATTTTTGGCCCCAACGGTATTTTTTGGCACCCTAATTTTTTGGTAACCCATTTTTTGGCAACCTTAATTTTTGCAACCCTTCGAAGAAGGGTTGCGCCAAACGGTTGCGTAAGCAACCCTTTGACGTATTGCCCCCCTATTTTACGCCCCTTTTTTTCGACCATGGGTCAATTTTTTGCCACACGGTAATTTTTGATCTTCATTTAGGGGCTTAGGCCCTATTTTTGATGTCTTAACCTTTTTGTCTTTCCCCTGCTCCAAGCCTTGGACAGATACATGGGTCAAATTTTGACCCCGTTAATTTTTTGTCCTTCATGGGTCAATTTTGACCCACGGTAATTTTTGTCCTTTCCTTAGGGGCTTAGCCCTTTTGATGTCTTAACCTTGTTTGACAATGATATTTAAGGCCTTGACCTTGCCAGATACAATGGGTCAATTTTTTGCCCACGCCAATTTTTTGCACACTCGTGGCCCACCCGTCACATTTTTCGTTCCTAACTTGAACGCATGTATGAATCTATCTCCTAATTGAACACCTACACACACACACACACAACACACACACACACAACACACACACACACACACTTATACATACATTCACTATGACACTTACACTCACCCATAGAAACTTACACTTACATTTACAACTTATACCACACGTACAAACACACGAACAAATCTTTGGTCTTCCATGGGTTCAATTTTGACCCACGGTAAATTTTTTTTCCTTCTTTTAGGGACTTAGCCCTTTTTTGATGTCTTAAACCTTGTTTGACCATGATATTTCGGACTTGACCTTGCAATACCATGGGTCATTTTGACCCACGCTAAACTTGATGGTTTGATGGTTCCCAATCAACGTAAGAAGTATCTAGTGATGTTTCTATTAGTGTTCTATGAGTATTAGATGAGTGCCAGGTGAGTGCAAGGTTAAGTGCCAAGTGAGTGCCAATGAGTGCCAATGATGGCCAAGTGAGTGCCAATGAAGTGCCAAGTGAGTGCGCACATAGTGCCAAGTGAAGTGCCACATAGTGCCAACTGAGTTGCACTTTTTTTCAAGGCCTTTTCTAGCCCTCCCCTGAGCCTACGAATAGCCCTAATATTGGGTGTCTATCCGCTAGGTAATAAGGTATGAGGAATCGATTGGTGTATATTAACAATCTGATGAATGCTTCCTAAACTATGAGTTAAGTATTTTTAATAACACTTATAAGCACTTACCTCGCCATAAGACACTTACCCTAGCCCATATACACTTACACTCACACGCACAGGTACACTTACACTTACACTAACACACTCGAAGCTCAATTTGTTGCCTCATCTTTGATGACTCATCTTTGAGAAGTCATCTTTGATACCACCTATATTGATGATTTCATCTTGGATGACTCATCTTTTGTCTACTTCTAGATCATAAGCTGCCCACCAGGCCGCAGCAAAGCCCCCTCCCCGCAAAGGATGGAGGCCCCGCACCCCGCAGGTGCGACCCGCCGCGCCGAATGAAAAATATATATACTTTAAGTCATTCATTTTATTTCATATTTAAACATTTCAAAGAATTTCTTTTTCAAATATACTAGAGTCATTCATTTTTATTTCATACTTAAAACATTTTATTAAAAAAAATTTTTTTTTCTCATCGTACCTAAACCTGTAACTCATTACAGACCCTATTATTAACACATATATTATTAACATTATTTTCTTAATATTTTTAAATTAAACTTTTTTTAATTATAAAATTTTAAAAAATGTATGTACGAAGAAAAAAACCAGAGTGTCTGATAAATAAAACATTTTTTTACTACAACTGTACGAGAATTTTATTAAAAACATTAACATTAACATACCTTAAAGCAGTAAATCAGTAAATCAATAGAGGTGTTTACCTAACACCAAGAGGGGATTAGTATGCTTTTTGTTTTAGCCTGCTTTTAACTGCTTTAAAGCCTCATGTTTACTGCTTTTAACTCATGTTTTACTGCTTCAACTCATGTTTTACTGGTTTAACTCATATATTTATTAACATTACATACCTTAAAGCAGTAAATCAGTAAATCAATAGAGGTGTTACCTAACACCAAGGGGGGATTAGTATGCTTTTGTTTTACTGCTTTACTGGCTTAACCATGTTTTACTGCTTAAACTCATGTTTTACTGGCTTTAACTCCTGCTTTACTGCTGTTAACTCACATGTTTTAGTGCTTTAAACTCATATATTTTTAAATTAACGTTACAATACCTTAAAGCAGTAAATCAGTAAATCAATAGAGGTGTTACCTAACACCAAGGGGGGATTAGTATGCTTTTGTTTTACTGCTTTACTGCTTTAACTCATGTTTTACTGCTTTAACTCTCTGCTTTACTGCTTTAACTCACATGTTTTACTGCTTTAACTCATATATTTATAAACATTATGGATTGTTTTTATTTTGTTTTAATACTTTTTATTTATTTTATTATTATTTTTATTTATTTTTATTATATTTTTATTTATTTTATTTTTATTTTTATTATTAACTTTAGTGTTATTTACTTCAGGCCTATTGTTATTATTTTAGAACACACATACACTCGCACACACGCAAACACACACACACACACCACACAACACTTACCCTTATACACACATTCACTATGACACCTATACATCCCATTCACTATGACACTTATCACCCATTCACTTATGACACTTACATACGGCCATGAACACCTTTACCTTTACAACATTAATACACATGGCGGTCACACCACACACAACACAACACACTTACTACTTATATACACATTCACTAGATTATACACACAATTCACTTATGAATCTTACATTTATCCAATGACACTTACATTTAACACTTACAACTCACACACAGATTTACTTAGACTCACACAGATTTATTACACTCACACACAGATTTACTTACACACAAAGATTTACTTACACCGCACACAGATTTACACACACACACACACACATACGCACACTCAACTTACACATATAACGTATAATTTTATTAAAACATTGTATGTTTAATTAAAAACACGTACATTTATATTACTGCATTCAAATATAACTAAAATCATTTCAAAGTTTTTTTAAAAACTTCTATAATAAATCAAAATAATTATTATTTGAACAAAGAATTTATTATTAACTGTAATACTTTTTGTTTATAAATTATAACTATCAAGTTTTAAAATAACTTTACTAAAATTTTATGAAATTTTATTAAAACATATATTTTACGTAACATTAAAGCAATAAATCAGTAAATCAGTAAGGTCAGCCCTAGCACCCCTCTACACCAGCTATGCCACGTTTGTTCTATTGACTTACTGCATTACATCATCTTTGGCCATGTAATAAGTATAAAAATAAAAAATAAATTCTTCTCTGGCTAAATAACATGTATTTATTAAAATCTTTCTAAGTTCTTTTTAAAAATAACAATTATTCACTTACAATTTATATTATTGCTCGGTGTTAACTAAAAATATTTCACAGTTTTTTAATAATTCGGGTTTTCTTTCTTTAATTATTATTATTATTATCTATGTACATTGACAATCCATCACCGAGAAAACACAACAACCCGCACTCCTACAGATACGAAACTGACCCACTCTGTGTAAAATGTGTTGAAATAACTACTTGAGGTCTAAATTTAGGATAATCCTTTTTGTAGCCCAGGGCGATTTAGGCCTAATTCCAGGTCAAAATAATATTTCAAACTGACCTTTTTCTGTAAAAGGTGGTGCAATAACAACGTTAGGCCTAAATTTAGGCCTAATTTAGGATAAGCCTTTTTGTAGACGGGCTAAATTAATCCTATTACCAGGTCAAAAGGTAATTCCCATAAGACACGAATCATTGTTATTATTATTATTTTTATAAATATATTTCAAACTGAAACATTCTGATCGGTAGATCCTTTAAGCAGGTAAAAAGAAGGAAATGTTTCCTTACTTGTGAGTGGTCGGAGTAATCCTTATCTTTATGACCTCGTATGTGATTGTCGAGAATTATTTTATCGTCATTTTTTGAAATTAACTTTGTCTTTAACTTGTATTTGAGGCAGGTGTGTGTTTTAATTATTCTTTTAGAACCCAAACATCATTTTAATCAATGTCATTTTAGCTGTTAGCGGTGCAACAAGTTATCTGATTTGTATTAAAAGTGTCTTTATTTTTACTAAGTGTATATCATATTTTAATAAATACTTACATTGAGGAATAATTATTAATTTCACTAGAATAGATAATAATTAATTCACTAGTTTTATAGTTAACCACAAGGGCTCAGCATGAGCCCCACCCCCAAAGGCAGCCAACCCCGCACCCGCCTGGGCGTCCGCCACGTCCAACGCCCGCCGCGTGCGCCGCAGGTGCATATTTCCCGTGTTCCAGCCCAGCCGCGTGCGCGCTGCAGCGCAATATTTCCGCGTCCCGCGCCGCGTGCGCCGCAGGCGCAATATTCCCGCCGGGCGAATTATTATTTAGAACACAACATACACAAATCTTTACTCACCCAATACACACACACACAACACACACACGCACACTCACATTACACATATAACGTATAATTTAATAAAACATTTATTATTTTATTATATACTTATGTTATTTGTTAATGCTATTGTTATTATTATTTAGGAACACAATACACACACACACACACATTCTATGATAGATTTTCGTCTTTTGTTCTTTTATATATATATATATATATATATAATATATATATTATATATATATATTTATATTATGATATTAATGGTGAAAAGATGCAAAGCTCTTACCTTTAATTACACGTGACCCATGAAGAGTCTGACGTTGGACTATGACGTCACGCGCTTCAGGTATATCTACATACGAACGAAGCTCCTTTTGAATGTAAATCTTTCCCATATATAATATATAATAATACTGTAAGCAGCACCCCATCACATTTTTGAGACCGAAATTTTCTGTTCAAAATATTTTCTAAATTCAGAAAAGTAAGTGTTACATGCAAGATTCCGCGTGCGTCAATGCCAACACGGTCAAGGATTTCCGCGCCTAACGTCTACTGTGACGTCTATGACTAATTTTAATGAATATATATATATAGGTATATATATATATAATATATATATATATATATATATATATATATATATATATATATATATATATATATATTATATTATATATATATATATATATATATATATATATAATAATTCCAATGGACCAATAGGGGGCATCGAGCCGACGGGGAACACAAGGGGGGACGCGTTTTCCATACCCGTAGGGGAGGGGGCGGAGGAACCGGCCCGCGACACCCCAAAATACCAGAGGCGGAGACCCTCCCGAGGGGGGGAAATAGTCCTACCCTGTCGTTCTCCCGAGGCCGAGAGACCGCCGACTCCTTCCATCGGGGGCATCTACCCTTGGGGTCCATTAGTTTAAAAAAACATAAAATGTCTTTAAACTAATGCGGTGTACCCCAAGGGTAGACCACCCGATGGCAGGAGTCAGGGTCTCTCGGCCATTTTCCGGGGAACGCCAGGGTAGGACTATTTCCCCCTCCGGGGAGGGTCTCCGAACCGCCGCTCTTTGGTATTTGGGTGTCGCAGGGGTTCCTCCCGCCCTCCCCTACGGGGTATGGAAAACGTCCCCTTCTGTTCGCCGTCGGCTCGAGCCCCTATTGGCCGTGATAGATATATATATATATATTATATTATATATATATATTTATATATATATATATATTATATATATATATATATATATATATAATATATATTAAGTATATAGATAAAATTAGTCATGACCTCACAGTAATAGCGTACAAAAGGTATATATATCTTCTCTATGATACGTTAACACGGAAATCCGAGGTGTATGACGGTCACGCGAGCTTGCATTTAAATTTCTATTGACGGGGTATGGTACTAATATATAGTATGCCATAATATGCCTATATATAATATATATATTATATAATATATATATATATATATATAATATATTATATATATATATATAATATATAATATATAATATATATTACAATTTGCAGTAGGCCTTATCTACCTATATGGACATACGTAACGTTATCGTAAAAGTTACGTTACGTGATCGATTTATATATGGCGTGGCCTAACGCTCTCTCTCTTCCTCATATATATTATATATATATATATATATATATATATCATATATATATATATATATATATATGATATATATATAATATATATATATATATATATATATTATATATATATATATATATATATATATATAATATATATATTATATATATATTATATATATATATATATATATTAATATATTTTATATATATTATATATATATATATATTATATTTAGATATTATTTTTTTTTAGAGCATTATTTAATTTTTTGTATATTCAATCGTACGAAAAATAATTATTTAACAAATCTATTTTTATTTTTTATTTAATTAACTAGCGTTTGATATTCAATCACAGTATAAATATACTATGGTTCAATTGAATCTTTGATAATCGTAAAATAAAAATTATGCGAAGAAAATTATTTTTTATCGATATATAAATAATCGGAAAAATACATCCAGAAACAAACATCGATAATGTTATCCCTAAAAAAAAAAAAGCAAAATTTAGTCAAAAAAATTTTGGGGGAGCGTAAATTTTTTTCATATTTTTACTTAAAAATATGCAATTAAAATATACGTTAATCGGTAAAAAAAACTTCAAAGAATTTTTTGATACCATTTTTGTAAATTATAAGTTTATAGTTTTAATGTAATAGTTACGTAAAGTTTATTCACATCAGCTAAAGTATTACCGAAAATTATTATTAATAATCAAGAAAAATTATTATTATCAATATTCACAGTGTATATTGTTTAAGGGGCTCAGCTTATTTTATCATAGCCTTAGTCCCTGAGGGCCTACATTAAATTTATTGCATCTGATTATAAGAATTTCAGCAAGCCTGTTATGAATTTTATGCTCCCACTGGATCACACACCTTCCTCTTTCTTATTAAACCCCCCCTGTATTAAATTTTATAGCAAATTTTATTTTTGTTCACACTCCATTGCTTTGGTTATACAGCCCTAATTATGATTGCCTAATTAGGCCTAGGCAGTACTAACATACAATAAAAAATAAATTAACAAATTTAATTTATTAAAAAAATATATAATTTTTTTTTATATCTAGGCCTAAACTGTATTGCACAAAAAAAATTAAAATAAGAAAAAAAAAACAACCACAAACGAACAAATGAACAAACAAACAAATTTAAAACTAAAGCCCAAATTCTCAAAAACATAACTCTGAAGCCCAAAGTTAATATTTTCGTAATATTTAACGCGTTTCGGTATTTGCACGGAGCGAACTTTGACTTTGTATATGAACTGACGGATGGTTTAAAAAATAAAATATTTGTTAGATTTATTTTAAGGATTAATATGCTAACAATTATATTTATCTTATAGTTACCCTAATTATGTCTGAATATGAGCCAGAGAAAAAGAAAAAACGGGCATACACTTACCATTTTCAAGAAGAGAAATATTTTTTTATTTATTTTAAAAACAAATGTATTTGTTTGATTTGCGGTTCAACAGTTGCTATTTCAAAGAAATGCAACGTTGAACGACATTTTACAACGGTTTATAAAAATTATGATACCGAATATCCTATTAACAGCAGTTTAAGAAAATCTAAAATGAAAAAGTTGAAAAATATATTAGTTGCCCAACAATTTATATTTACTAAGTCCGTGAATCAATCAAGATTGCACATATACTTGCAATGCACAAAAAACGCTTTGACGAAAGCAACATAATTAAAGAATCAATGCTTGCTGCGTCAGAAACATTGTTTCAAGAGTTTAAAAATAGGAAGGAAATTATATCAGCTATTGAAGATGTTCAATTATCAAGAAATTCAGTCACTCGTAGAATAGAAGCAATGTCTGAAAATATCAAATTACAAAGAAAAAATGATTTAGAAAATTGTATTTTTTTAACTTTACAATGTGATGAATCAACTGATATCTGCAATATTGCTCAAATAAATATTTTTATAAGGATGGTCTTTAACGATTGCTCAGTAAAAGAAGATATCCTTTCAGTTTTGCTGCTACAAGGAAATACACGTGGAAAGGACATATACCAAGTTATTAAAAACTACATTAAAGAAATTAATCTGCCCCTTCAAAAACTTGTGTCCATAACAACCGACGGAGCACCTGCCATATGATGGTTCTGGTGTTGGCTTCATCACATTATGTAAGAATGATGCCGAGTTTCCAAATTTTTTTCATTATCACTGCATCATTCATCAACAGGCATTATGTATAAAAGTGTTGCATTATGAACATGTCATGAAAGTTGTTCTAAAAATTGTAAATTCTATTCGAGCCAAGCCACTTCAGAGCAGATTATTCAAAATATTGACTGATGAACTTGATGCTGAGCATGGAACTTTAATGTTACTTTCTGAAGTTAGATGGCTTAGTAAGGGAAAAGTACTACAACGATTTGTGGAGCTTCTTCCAGAGATAAAATTGTTTGTAGAATCCAGAAACGAAACTTATGAAGAACTTACTGATCATGGCTGGTTGTCAGATTTATCTTTTCTCACAGATATAACAATCAAAATAATAAACTCAATTTTGAACTTCAGGGGAAACAAAGAACTCTTTTTGAATTAATTGGAAGTGTAAATGCATTTCAGTCAAAATTAAATTTGTGGATATTCCAAATTAAAGAATGTAACTTCAGCCATTTTCTAAATTTAGAGAACTATATTCATAAATATAAGGAAATTGAATCAGATAAATATTCTGAAAATCTCGCTGAACTTAAAAAAAATAATTTCGAAATTAGATTTTCTGATTTTCGTAAAATTCATCCAATCGTTTCATTCATTTTAAATCCATTTGTTGATGTTAATTTTTCTGAAATATCGCAAAAAGATTGCAAGTATGTTGAATAAAAATGTCAGTATTTTAGAAATGAAAATAATTTGGAAGGAGGATGAATGCGGACATACAATTAAAAACAAGAGTATCACAAACTGATATTTGGACACTTGTGGATGAGGAGAAAAATATCCATTCTAAGGAACCTTTCAATGTGTTAAACTCCTGGCTTGGATCAAACTTATACCTTTTTGTGAAAGTGGGCTTTTTCGACAATGTAAAATTATTTAAAATCAAGTTTCAGATCCAGGAATAACAAAAGAAGGTAATTGCATGACTCTTGCCTGTAACACCTATGTAAACCAGAGTACGATAAACTGGCCCGAAGACATGCAATGGTGTCAGTATCTTCACATGGATTACAATTAAGTTTTGTTTGTTCCTGTATTTGTATTTCATTTTGTTATTGATTATTAGGCAGAGAGAGGTGGGCGTTCCGGCAAATTTAATTTCAGCAATTCCGCAATAGCGGCAAACTACCAAAAAAAATTGCGATTGCGATAATTTGAAAAAAAAAGTTGCGGGAATTGCAGTTAGCGGAATGCCTAATCATCCATTTCCGCCAATTTATGTCCGCAAATTCTGCAAATTAAAGGACTCACAAGCCCTAAAGTTATTTGTCTTTTCAATTTTTTAAATTTTTTAAACGATACACATATTAATATGACAAAAAATAATTTGCAAATAGAAATAATTTTCGTTTAATTTGGACATTTGGTTATATATATATTATAATATATTATATAATATATATATAATATAATATTAATATATATATATAGTATATATATACTAATATATTATATATATTATAGTATATATATATATAATATATAATTATATATATATATATATATATATATATATTATATATATTATATATATATTATATATACAGTATATTAGGGTTATGTCTAAAAAATTGCAAAAATTTTGTTTCTCCTGTTGTACCAAATGATGAACTTTTGTAACTACATGATTTACTAAAAACATTATATGCAGGTGTGCTCTATTTAAAAAACTTCCCGCACCAACCCGTTTCAGTATCAGTGTGTGTCACGAGATGAGATCTGTATGTACGGTGCTGTATCCTGTAGCAAGTTAAAAAAGTAGATCCCTATAAAATCGCTCATGTATATTTTTATTTAATGATTATTTAAATTATTATTTTTATGTAAATACTTATGAAAAAGAAAACGTGTCAAACGTTTTTCAACATCACATGCAGCTAAGTTGGTGACAAAATCTCTTTCAAGTAATTTAAACGCTGCTGTCCAGTTTCTAGCCGAAGATGGAACTCAGTTGTTCAACAGAAATATTCACAGTCAAAGGTTTGGCGAGTGTTTTATAAGAAAAGTGGCGAGATTGGCGAAGCGTAAAATAAAATCTATTTTGCAGAAGGGGAAATCAGCCTTCATTTTTTTTTGAGGGTAAGCGAATTCGCAAAATCACGGAGTATCAAGTGGGTTTAATCTTTACTAGAGGATTGAAATTAGGTTATAGGTAAAATGTGAATGTTGATTATCACAGGATAGGGTGGAAGCACAGCAAAGTATGCTGAATCATTTGATGCATGGAGAACTTCAAAAAGATCGTATTGTGACACAACAGAGTAGTAATACTGGACACGAGTGATGGGAGGAATTGCTTTCAAAAATTTTAATAACTTGAAATGGTTACATGAGGACTTGATCAGCCACAGTACATTGGCTGCCAGCATCCATATTCTTGATAGAAAATCTTAAAGGCATAGTGTTAGACTTTTAAATTTAAATCCATTCTTCTAACCCAAACAACTTCTCAACTATGGGAATCGTGGACGGAAGTGAAATAAAACAATACGATGTTCTTGCAGCAGTCCTACCGAAGCCAGAGAGTGAAATGATAACTAATCAAAAATTTCAGGCTGGCGAGATGATTTTAGATTTCTGTTATGAGTTATGTAGGCATGCAGTTTCCTTAAAGAAATAGTGGACACCGTAATTAATTGCTGAGAAAATTGCCCGTTCTTCACTCGAATGCAGATTGGAATATTCAACCGGTTTGCTTTATATTCTCTTATTTTTTCGTTATTCCTCCATCCTAAATGGAGAATTTCACGGGAAGCACACCGTGCGCTTTTCAATCCAAAATTACATGGCAGGAAGGCCTGGTCTTCAACCAAAATGTTCAATGCAACAGATTCACCAGGAAATTGATGGATAGAATTTGCCGAATTAAATGCTCTTGCAGCAATGTAAGTGCTTAATTGTAAACTACTGGAATGTGACAGATAATCCGTTTGTAGAATATAAAACAAGATACGCCGAACCGAAGTGTTTTTGCTTGTGCCATCCCGACGAGAAAGGTGAAAATTAATGGAAGAGACTGTACCAGGAAATGCAAAACAGAAAAAAAAAATAAATTGAAATCTGAGGCTTATTGCAAATCTAATACATTTCTTATACTCTCTGAATGTATTACGTATTCAGAATTTTCATTTCGCATTATGATGCGGAAACATTTTTTATTGAATGAACCAAATATGTTCATTTTCTGCCAATTATTGTCAATTGTTATTCAAACGTTTTCTTGATTTTCTATAATACATGCTAAAAAAAAAATGTTTTTTTTTTTTTTTTTGGTTCATAGCCCCCCAATATATATATATATATAATTATAATTATATATTATATTATATAATAAATTATAAATAAATATATATAATATAATATATATATATATTAATATATATATATATATATATTATATATATTATATTGTTCACGTTGTACTGAGAAAAGGCTTGGGGTGACAAAAAGGCAACGTCGGGTTCAGAATCATATATTAACAGAAATAATATTACATAATTAATATATTTGAAAACAAATTAACAACAAAATAATAATAATAATAATTATAATAATAATTAGTATATAATAATAATAAATAATAATAATAAAATAATAATAATTAATATGGTTTACAATATGAAATGTAAGAGTTACGCATAAAAATCCGTTCTCTCTTAATTAATTGGCTTTTCTATCAAGGGGGATGCATAATAAAGAAATTAATAATTTTTCATCTTCTATCTTTTATGTGAAACCAATAAAATAATTGCGGCATGCGACACTAAACAAAATGTAATGCACATAATAGAGAGTATCAATCACTGAATTTATTTTTCAGTAAATATAAAAATGCCGCCCAAACACGGAAGACAAATTAAGTTAGCCACAAAAAATAAAGGTGGACATAAAGAAATTAGGTTTTAGGGAAATTATTACACGAAATAGCTTCACCGTTTACATTCGAGAGAATACGTTATACTGAATTTTAAGAGCACAAAACACATTCAAAATAGTCAGCGGTGCTCACTAAACACTTTGTACAATGTGTTGGCAAATTATCTTTTATCACAAGAGGTATTTCTAAAGTTGGAAGACGATATTCAAAATCTCTTGAAAGTGGGGAAGATGGCGGTAGTTCAGCAAAGAAAAACGAGATTTTGATCACGTGAGAGGCCGGTCCGCAACACCAAATGAAAGAAGAAGAACGGAAGGTGACATGGGCCTCCCCTCCGAACAAAATGGCAGTGTCGTGGAAGGATTCAAGATCGTTGAAAAAATCGACAACTGCGACGTAGTGTTCCGTCATAACGCGATGTTGGGAACCAACAGGCTTGACAAGATTGGTCAAGGTGCTTTGAGTTCGAATATTTGTTCCGAAAGTCGGAGGAGGAATTCGGTATTGGAATGCAGGAGGCGGAGGTCGGTCTGTCCATAGGTTCAGGAGGCCGGAGATATTCCTAGGCGTGGGGGCTGATAGTAAGCCTGGCGAAGAGTGGCAATATTGAAGGAGTTGTGCCCAGGGTTTCAGGTGGGAGAACAAGTTGGAGTTGTAAAAGGCAAAATGGGCATAAAGTCGGTATTATCTTGCAAAGTAGAGGTAGAGGGAACAGGTGCAGGAAGTGGAGAAAGAGTGGTGGAAGAAGCGGGATCATGGTTCGAAATAAGCCGGTTTGATTCTATCCACTGAGATATTTTCCACTTTGCTCCCCTTCTGTAAGGTGAAGTACTTTCGGTAGCGTTTTAATACAAGGAAGGGTCCGTCATAGCGGGCTTGCAACGGGCTTGTAACGGACTCGGTTGAATCGTGCCGAATTAATACGTTGAGAGCTGCTCGTCCAAATCCGCAGGCATGTTAGGTTTGGGACGAGGGGGATGACGTGGCAAAGATGGCTTCCATGCCTCAGTACACTGACGAAGGCGGGACAGGAAGGTGTGCTGGTTCGTAGTTTTTGGAGAGGGAAGTACGAACTCACCAGGTATTCGAATGGTGGAGCCATAGACGAGCTCAGCAGTTGAGCATTTGAGGTCTTCTTTGTATGAAGTTCTGATACCGAGTAGGACAAGAGGAAGAGTTTCGGACCAATTGTCCGGTGTTCCGTGGGCCATAAGAGAAGCCTTTAGCTGCCGGTGAAACCTCTCTATGAGGCCCTGAGCTTGCGGATGATAGCTGCAAGAGCGAAGGCGCTTGGAGCCGAATTAAGGTCATAATGTCCTTCCAAAGGTGAGACTCAAACTGCCTACCCTGGTCTGTGGACACGGTCGAAGGTGTGCGACACAGTCGACGGAGTGCCAAACCTGGCTATCCAGTTGTACAAGAAATCGCGACTGAGCAATGTCTCGCTGGAAGTTCTCGCCAAGGGGAATGCTTCTACCCATCGAGGTGTATTCGGTCTATGCAAGTTAAAAATATGTGTGTTGAAACCATTTGAGGGTGGTTAAGGGCGACTTTGTCAATGTGCACCTTGGCAAGCGCTCCACCAGGAGGAAGAAACTGTGCTGGAAGAGATGCGATCGTTAAGTGCCTGTGCACTTTGGATTTTTGGCAGTTGAGACACTGCGTTGTCCACAGTTTAACATCTTTTAGTAGGGACGGCCAGACGAAATGTTTGCCTATATTAACTTGACTACCTTTTACCCCTGGGTGCGACACATCGTGAATGGTGTGAAATACCTTTCTGCGCATGGGGGTTGGTACGACTGGACGAGGATGTGCGGAAGAGACGTCGCATAACAGAGGCGGAAGACCAAAAATTTCTACATCTGAATGTCGTAGGAAGAAGCACTAGGAAAAACAATCTCTTCGAGTTGCTGTAAGCGAGCCATTTCGACGAAATCGATGTCAGGTAAAGGAGAGATGGCGTTAATTCGGGATAGAGCGTCTGCAGGAAAATTGTCTTTACCCTTTATATGGCGGATATCAGTTGTGAATTGTGCAATAAATTCCAGGTGGCGGGCTTCACGAGGGGACTGTTTAACTGTGGAAGCTGTAATGGCATGGTGATGGGTTTAAAACATGGTCGTTATTGGACTGGAAAAACTCACGACATCTTATGAATATTCATGAGTACCGGAAGGTTTAAATAGCAACTTAGATTATATCGCTTGAAGTTCTGTACCTGTCCAGTATGTGCTGCGCATGTACCTTTGTTTCAGGCTGCCTTGGAACTTGTTTAAGAAAGCAGCAAGGCCAAAAGGACGCCATTCGTTATCTGCAATGAACTGTGTGTTTGCAGCACGGCACCTTGCTGCTCGAAATCTGAAGGCGTCTGACTAGTTGATTCTAGCGGACCTCTATCTGTCGAGTCTCGTGCGGATGGAAAATATAAGTAACACAGAAAGAACAAGGGCTTCTTTGATGCTGGTGAAGGCATATTAGTTGCTTCGTTCGTTCCAATCTACTCTCGAGTCCTCGCAGCAGCGATCCATATTACGTGCGGCTGTCCAATGCTTTAAGAAGTGCGCTCAGAGAGGAAGGAGAATTTGGGCAGCAGACGGAATGAAGCGATGGTAAAAATTTACCATGCCTAAGAAACGACGAAGTTGACGCTGTTTGACGGGTTTCGGAAAGTCACGAATCGCTGCCACACGATCCTCAAGAGGACGTATACCTTCTGCACGGGGTAGAAGACTCTCTCTCGTTCCCGCAGACAAACGTCAGAAGATGAAGTGTGTGTGTGTGTGAAGCTTAAATTTTTTTCACCAAATTCGCTTAGTCTGGTGAAAACTTGCCTGAGATTGTGAAGTGTGTTCTTCTGGCAGAAGGCACTGGCAATCCCAATAAGTGGTCATATGCATGCGAATGACGAAGTGGTAAAAACCGCGTAGGGACTTGAGTCATGGAGACGTTGAAAATGACTTGTACTAGCATTTCTTAAAACCGAATTTGGCGTTCGAAGGAAAATTTCGTAAAAGACCGAAAGGAGTGATTTATGGCAAGTCTTTATTGTATGTCGCCGGGTCACAGGGAATTTGAAAAAAAATGCGGGAAATTAAATCGATCTTGAGAAGATAGTACAACCAGAGAGGTGGGATGATTGAAATCCTGTAAGAGGAACATTATAACGGTCCGGGGCGGGTGATCGCATTGTAGGCAGCGATAGTCCCGGTCGGGCGGTAATCTCACATTGGGTTTGCGCAAGTACCGATATGCATGGTACGTGAGAGGCGATAGTCGGGACTTTTGCAAGGTCAATGACATGCCCTTCTCTAAGAGATAGATTCAAATTTCTAAGCTGTCGCGCCGCTTTGAAGTTGTCGTGTGTGGTGCAAGACGTTCGAGCTGTCATAGTGGAGGTCGCCCGTAAGTTTCAATGTGATGAACGACATTGTGTTTCACTGGAGGAAACTTGGAGACTGGAGAAAGAAGAGTTCGGGAAAATCGGTAATTAATAATGATTCAAAACTATTATTAGATGGAGAAAGATGTATGCCACTGATGGATGCGGATGCACGGATACAAGCGGATGAGAAGTGTGTCTCAAAATCAATGATGCGGTTATGATTCATGTCAACAAGAAGGTTGAAGTGTGACAGAAAGTCGGCACCTATGATTGGTAAAGTGACGTCGGCTTATCGTGAAATCCCATATAAAGTCACGACGGAACGAGAGTGTTAAATGGAGTCGTTTGGTACCATAAGTATTGATGGTGGTGCCGTTAGCGGCGCGTAAAGAGCCCGATGCTTCTGGAGCATGAGTTCTCTGGAGGATGGAACGTGGTACAGCTGAGATTGAGCTCCCAGAATCTACGAGATAAGATAGTTTGGTGGAGGGATCGTAAACACAAAGTAAGTTTGACGCCTTTGAGACCACCCCGAGCGAATTTATGGAGTGGTGTTGGAGTTTAAATTCTCGAACGTACAAGGCTTAAGACATGACCGTGTTTGGTCTCCAAAACGTTGGTGATTTCTACAAATACCCTGCTGGTTATGTGACGGAAACTGAACCAAAGCCTGAGAAGTAACAGGAGAAGAGGCGAATTGACGCGAAGGAGTAGGTGAGCGACGATATGGAACGTCGTTGCATAGTTGAGAGCGGAGGATATGACCGTAATTGTAAGCAGAAGCAGAGTAAGTGTTTGAAGTATTGGGGGGAGGCTGGGGATATGAAGGAGGTTGCGAATAAGGATGAGGAGAGGATTGAGGATGAGGATATTGTTGAGGTTGAGGATATTGTTGTTGAGGATAAGGATGTTGTTGAGCTACAGGAAAGGGAGGAGGAGGAGGAACAGTGGAACGCGTCTCCAATGAGCGAATTCTGTTGGTCAAATCCATGATAGTGTTCTGCAACACTTGAAGTTGGGACACAATATAAGCATTTTCGGGGGGCGGCGGTTGGCGAATTGCGTTGACTGACTCATTTACATGCGAAAGAGACGCTGGTGTTAGGTTAGTATTGCTGGTGGAATCCGAGATATGCGAAATTTGTGAAGGTATGTCTGCGGTCGTAATTGGTTTCGCTTTGCAAACTCTGTCGGCAAAAGTTGCAAGTTCTTGCAGCGAGCAATTTGGATCAACCGTTGCTAATCGCAACTGCATCTCTGTAGGAAGTTTCTGTAGGAAGAGATGACGTACAATATGTATGCAGTTACCCACGGGAGGGCCGTCGAGAAGATTGAGCATGTCAGATAATAGAACTGACGGTAATCGATCGCCAAGAGAACCACCAGTCAAAAGTTTTTTTACTTTTTCAGCATCTGTTTCTCCAAGACGGTTTAAGAGTTCTGACTTAAGCTGAGTATAGGACTGGTTGTGGGAATGCAATGAAGGTAAAATGTCCTTCAGGCGCTGCAAAATGGGGACAGGTAATATATTTAAGAGTGCCCGAAAGCGAGCAATTTCATTTGTAGACTCGAGCTGACTAGTAGCGCTTTAAATGT
>JABUQX010009114.1:30000-41834 GCA_015478945.1 Trachelipus rathkii
TACTTAAGAAGCAGCATGGGCTTTTCTAGACTGTCCCAATTAACCAATAATAATAATAATTAAAAAATTAATAAATTAAGAAGCCGCACACATTACATTAATCCTCTAAAATGTCCCAGTCAACTCAAAATATAATAACAATAATACTTAAGAAGCCGATGGTCCTTTTTAGACTTTCCCTAAACCAATAGAAATTTAATAATTGAGGAAGCAGGCATGTTCCCCTCTAGAATGGTCCACAGTCAACCCATAATTAAAATTTAGAATTTAAGAATAATTTTTAATAATTAATGTTATTAATGAATTGTATTTATAATTAAGAAGCCACATGGGGACCTAAACCCTAGACTGTCCAAGTCAACCAACAAAAATTAATAAAATAAGAATAATAATTCAGGAAAGCCGCATGGGCCTATCTATACTGTCCCAGTCAACCCATATTTAATAATAGAATAAATTGTTCATAATTATTAATTATTATGGTTGACTGGGACAGTCAAGATAGGCCATGCGGCTTCTGAATTATTATTCTTATTGTATTAATATTATGGATTGACTGGGCAATTTCTAGAGGGGCCCAAAGCGACTTTCAATTATTATTCTTAATTGATTAATTATTGTTGCGCTTGACTGGACAGGGTGTAGGTAGGGGCCCATTGGCTTTCTTAATTATAAATGTATTCATTAATTGACCATTAGATTGATTATAAAACATTATTGACCGGGACATCTGGAAGGCGGCCAATGCGGCTTTCTCAATATTAATTATTGTGTGACTGGGACGCAGTCTAAAAAGGACCATGCGGACTTGCTTATATATATATATTATTCTTATTATAATGGAGTGACTGGGACATTCTCAGAGGAAGGTCCATATTCTTAATTTTATTTTTTATATTCATTATTAATTATTATTGACTGGGACAGTCTTGATAGGCCCATTTGGCTTGATATTAGTCTTATATTTATTAACTTTATTTTATATATTTTCATTATCTGACTTCTTATATAAATATTCTAGTGCAGAGGGGCCAATGATGTGTCTTACCTTATTATTATTGGTACTGGACAGTCTTAAAACAGTGACCTATGGCTGGTCCTCTTAGTATTTATTCTTATTTTTTTATATAGGTTGACTGGGACATATTCTAGAGAGGTCAATATACAGTCTTCCTAATTATTATTTCTGCTATTTACATAATTAAGAAGCTGCACATATAACCTCTTCATAGAATGTCCCAGCAAACCTATTAAATAGAATTACATAAGCCGTAATGCTTGTCATTGGTAGACTTTCTCCAGCCTCAAATCCACTAAAAAAAAATAATATGAAGCCACTCATTGGCCCTCTAGAATGTTCCCATGCAACCCATAATAAATAATAAATGAGAATAATACTTAAGACTGCAGCATAAAGCCTCATCTTAGAGTTCCACTGTCAACCAAATATTAATATAAATATATTAATAAAACTTTTAAAATAATAATTAAGAACCGCAATTGACGCCTTCTAGAAGTCCCAGATCAACTTTCATAAATTAAATAAGTAAACATAATAATTTAAGAAGCCGGCGTTAAAATCGGTGTTAACTTATAAGAAGCTAGGGACTTGAATTGTTCCCAGTCAACCAATAAAAATTAATAATTAAGTTATTAGCACTCACAAAAGCGGCCTATTAGAGTGGCCACTCCTTTTCTCTAGCGAGAATGTCCCAGTACAATTCGATAATAAATATCAAATAATAAATAATGCATAAATTAATGAACTTATAATGAAGCCGCATGGTGACCTATCTAGACTTGATTCCCAGTATCAAAGAAGAGGCACAATAAAATAAATATAGAAAATAATAAAAAAATTATACTTTAAAAGGAAGCGATGCTATACGCACTGTGAGCTCCTCAGAAAACAAGATAGGAATTGTCCGCTAAATCACACTCATAAATAAAATAAGAATAATACTAGAAAGCCCCATAGCCTTCGAAGAAGACGAGAGAAGATATTCCAATGCGAGAAAGAGAGAGCCAATTTTTTAGACATGATACGAGGCCACAGTTACTTAAAACCAATAATTGAAGGTTAAATTATGAGTTAAGATTACAATATCATGGATAATGTATAGGAGCCACAATTGACGCCATGCGCATAAAGATGCCCTCAGTCAACTCATAATACGTAATTAAGAATAGAATTAGAATAGCCTAAGAAAGCCGCATGGTCTTTTAGACATTGGTTATATCACAGGGGCCAAGAATCCAATAAAAAATCTAGTAATAACATATAGATATTTTAGAAGCCCGATCGCGATTGGCCCTTCATAATGAATGTCCCAGTAAAAGCCCATTAATATTAGATAATAAAAAGAGAAAATACTTAGGTATTAGCCGCATGGGCCTATTCTAGACAACTTCACGTGCCTATATCTTATCCTCAAAGCCCAAATCTACCTCTCGTTGCTGTTGACTCATTGAGCCTGGCACCTTGTTACACTGAGGCAGTATGTGTCTTTTTTAATTAAGTGGTGGGTTGGCTAAGATGTGTGTGGAACGAATATTCCAATACTGGGCCTAACCATATCTATTATACGACATCTATACAAAAAATAAATATCATAATTAGTCTAGCAGTCTGGCAATTAATTTCATTTTTAACCTAGGCACCTAGCTCTGGGTTCAAAAATCTTACAATGAAAACAATGAAACAGCAGCACTAAAAAATGTTACAGACTTACGGGTAACAATGCCAATAGTTTGTTGAAATTGAAAAAAAAATATATTAAAAACTTCATATATATATTAGTTTTATTTGAATTTTTTATTTCTATTGAAGTTAAATTAGTTTAAAATATTACAAAAAAATAAAAAAAAAATAAAAAAAAATCAAAAAAATCAGAAAAAAATCAATAAAATCCCTGAAAATTCCTTAATCCATTTATAAAGAAATAAAGTAAAAAAACTCAATTGTTTTTTTTAATTTGAGTTTTTTTCGTGGCGGGCATCCCTGCATTGTGTACCCAAACCGATCCACATTGCCTAATAACTAAGTATGGATTACACATGCCAGTAGCTATAACTTTACTAACTACTTTAACAAAAAACCAGCTCAATTTTGGCTTCGCGTTCTAAATATACTTATTGTGGGAAAGCCAAACCCATCTATCGAAATAAATTACCTCTTGATCCTGACACCCTTTCTCAAAAATTGTTTGCAATTGAGTCACAATTTACTCACACAACAACCTAGTTATAATCGATATTGTGGGCAAATCATTTCCAAAAAGTTTTAACATAGTTCCCCTATTGCTGAATGAATACTTTTCTTTTATCAAGATGGCAATTGCTTCTTCTTAAATTTTAGTGTATGATGGTGAGAGTGCCCTCCATGTCTCCCGTCCGTGCTCTTACTATGAAAGAATTTATTGTCCTCGCATAATTATCAATAGATGTAAAAATTTGTAGAACTTGTATCATGTCCACCTCTGAGAAATCGCCTTTCTACATGTGAAAACATTCCTAAGCTCCTTCTCTAAGGATGGCCTCTCCTCGTGCTCTTATCGCTCCAGAAAGAAGCCCAAGAATAATCGGAGTCTATTGATTGTCTTGCAGACGTTGCACTCTGCGTGTGCATATCTAAGCTTTCTTTAAGCAAGGGGCCCAAACTTGATGAGTGCACAATACTCTATTATTTGCCTAACCATAAGCATTTATATTAGTTTACTTGATTTTCTTCCTTGCTCTTGATATAAACGATACATTGCGATTATATTATTTGCCCAGCATCTTTTAGCTTATTTCTAGCTTCCAAACACTGGAATAGACTACTTTCAAATTACTGCTTATAATCACACGCTTGAAATTCTTGTGTATCCTGTCACATGGGACTCAAAGCCAATCCCCCCCATTTCATTAAAGGTATCATGTTGTATAAAGGATAATTTTAGAGAGAGCTTTTATCTTGAGTTAACTCTAGTGAGAACCTTACACTTTTACTTAAAAAATTCATATTAGCCACTTATTCTGCCACCACAAAGAAGATATTATATCTTGATCATTTGAATGCTTTTATACATACCCTCCACTGCTATTGCGTACTAACTGTAAGGGTAGTGCCAACTTTTGCGTATCATACATGCAAACTTAGAAACCATACTATTTAACCCCTGGGTCTAAATGCATGTTGTAATAATATGATGAAACAACAGTTATGCCAGCACTGAACCCTGTGGGACACCCCTCTTCACTATAATATTTCCCATGATGACTTATTGACATTTAGTGCGTGTACTCACACTGTTTTTCTATTCCCACAACCACTTTAACTCAATATGTACCACTCACCTATACCACATTGCAATAATTCTTCTTCATCAGCCTTATGGGGGAACCTTATCAAAAAGCTTTGCTATAGTCTAAATATACAATATCAACTGGATCTCTCGGTTCAATTGCAGTCAGTATGTATCCATAAATCTAAAAGTTGTCTGACATGACTTACCCTTTCTGAACCGTGCTGGGAGTCAGTACAACCTACCTTGTTATCTCTAAATATCTCTATCATGACCTCTAGTAACTTTTCCAGACCCTTTACAACCAGAGATGTTAGGCTAACTGGCCTATAATTACCCAAAAATCTTCCTTACTTCTCTTCTTATAAATAGGCACAACATATGCCCTTTTCCAGTCATGGCTTGGCTACCTCACAAATGTTATAGATCGCTTTTAAAATTCAAATACAGTGCCTTCTCATGTGTACTACCCCTCTTTCAAAATTCTATCATGTATACCATCAGGGCCTGCAGCTTTCCTTGGATCAATATGATTAGTAAACGTTTAAAATCTTTTACATCAAATTCAAATTCTGTAGTCTATTTGTTACATGCATTACAAGAACTATGAGTCTCCCCAAAACTACTTATCTAATCTTTCCTCCAGTAAAACACTGAAGCAAAAAGCATTGAAAATGTGACCCAAACTCCTTATCTGAACTAACAAATTTTCATCAATTTTAATAGGACCTATTGTCCTATTCTTTACTTTTAAATTTATAAAAGCCTAAAAACTTCTTCACGGTTCTTCCATCTACCTATTCCTTCGCTTCAAATTAATTTCTGCCTCTTCTCTTTGCGGGCGGGTGTTCTTGATGTCGGATGGTGGTAAGTTCGTTTCATTTTTCACCAATATAATTTAACTAACATCTTCCCTATTACTACCCTTGAAGTATTTTTTAAAACATTCTAAGCGTTTTCATTGATTTTATCCTCTTATCTCTTCTATTCCAACCAAAAACAAGGTTTTTCTCTCGCCACCTAATGGGTTTTATTTTTTAAAACATTACTGACTGAATATTCATATAAAAAACATTTGCTTAAAATGTTCCCCACATGATAAAAACAGTTTTAGGTCTTTAAACTCTTTATCCCAGTCAGTTATACTAAGCATTGTCTCGTAATTTGGTAAAATCGCCATTTCGAAATCTAGGATTTGTTCTTTATTAGCTTGCAATTTGGGCCCAGATATCACATTCATTATTAAATTTAATTATATTATGGTCACTAAGTCCTAAATTCTCCTTAACTCTAATCTCATCCACCATACTTTTCAATCATTATTAATAATAAGTCTAAATAGTGCATTGTGTCTTGTGGGTTCATGGACCATCTGGTCAAAAAAAGTTACTGCTAGTAATATCTCCACTCTCAATATAAAATACTGAAACTAAGCTATGTTTCTATTAGACAAGGAAATGCTCTCATTTGCAAGTGCTCACCATGGAATATCTAAAGATGCACTTCTATTTTATAGACCATTATACCTTATTTCTTTGACGTGTGGCATGCTGTCTCAATGTTCTTTGCCACCATGATTCACTGCATCATTCATAGTTCTGACTCTGGCCAGGTGGTCTAGTAAAAATGCCAAACAACCATCATTCTTATATGATTTTATTAAACCCATAAGGATATCTACCTCACTATACCACGATTCTCAAATATCATGATTAGTTTTAAAGTCAGTAATTAATACAGATTGAATATAATTGCTTTTAATAATTTAAAAGCGCCACACCCCCACCTTTTTAGTTTACCGTCTACGCTTTATAGGTATAAATAAAAGTGAATATCACTTAGGTTTCTATTTCCATATTCCTGACATGAAAGGAGTTTCTCACATAATATAATCTATTCATTTAAACCCATTGCCTCAAGTTATATGGCAAATAATGTCAAGATTCTCATTTATGGATATAACTAATTAGCTCATCTTTTTTATTTCTAAGGCTATGAGCATTTATGTTGTGTTTAATAGATTTACATTTATTGATATTCGATATGCTTAGTTTATGTATTATTGTAAATCATTATTTGAACCTGTAACAACACTAGTTTATTATATATAATCACCCGACTATTACAGTACCTATTGGCGTGTAGGATTTTATTTGTATCGCAGATTATGGACCATGTTCACCCCAAGATAGTGAGTTACTCCTAGTGTTTTAGCTAATCAAGTCTTCACAAACTGGTGGCTTGAAAGCCCCAACACTCACTTACGACTCAATGAGTGTATAAACTTCCATCTGCTGCATAATAAAGATCTTTATCCAGTAAATATTAGAGATAAATTTTACTCTCACTACAAATACCATAAAAATCCCTCTCAAGTAATTTTGCTTGGAAAGAACCAGTAATTGCCTAATCTCCTTTGCACATTTACACCTTATAATAGCACCGTATCTCCACGCATTCATACTTGCACCCTGACACTCAAGTGTTGAAACTCCCGAGAGAATTCATGACACTCACACTTCTCTTCAAACACTAGCTTTACTATCTATCTAGAAATTCAATCTTCCACGGTGAATTTAATGCTCCCCATAAATTTAAGTCTCCTTCTGACCTTCTAGTGTCCGTATATACAATTTTTGTGAGCGACACAAATGGATGCTACTATAGTCGAGACATGTCGAATCAACACATTAGGCGGGAATGGCCTTGTATATCATTTCGCAATCGAATCCTCACGTTCTTATATTATCGAGGTATCCACGATATACACTCACTCTGGCACAATACGCATAAACAAAAACTCTCACAAATTAGTATTTTCTCTTTTTAGTATCTTATTTTGAAAGTATAGTCCTTATTCTCAGAGTTATTGTTATGCATAGAGTCTCGCACATCATAAGACAATTGTAATCCGTCTTATACTCACTCTATAGAAAAAATTATATACCACTCAGAACATTACTCTATTCGGCAACTCTACTGATCTTCCTCTCCTCACTGCTGGATAGCACTATGTCGAACTATGCGCATAAACTCACTGACGCACCGCTGAGAAATCTCGACTTTCGTATATTCCAATATATTATTATTCTAGTTCCTTATAACTCTATCATTATATCGTGGCAGAAACTCCTTATTTTCAATACTACTCTATATACCTATATTGCCCGCCTCTATCTCCTGCTAGGTTGTAATCTTCCATTATTTCCTATCTGACCCATAATCAACAGACTCCCTCTCGCTTCTCTCGGACAATACTTACTATAACTAACTTTTTTCATTAGATCAACTTGTCCTCTCCTTTTTCAAACTCATTATATACTTTTTACTCTCAGATTATGCGATTCTTTATTTCACATCTAGTTCTTTGCATATATCCTTCCTTTCGTATATGCAACACAATTTCTCTGCATTCACAACACAAGCAGGGCAGCTATTCACATATTCACCTCTCACAGTCCCACAGTTATCACAAAGAGCATACTACTAATTAATGATAAACTTATACACTTACCTTTGTATATTCCCTTCTTCAATAATTACAACATAGTTTCAAGGAGATATCGCTAAGAGTATTTTTTACCAATGCAACCTAAATATGACAAAATGAATACTATGTGTCCTTTCACATATACGAACAAGTAAATTGGCTTGAATCAAGCTCTATGACTCAATGACTATGTCTATACGATGCCAGGGATATACTAGAGTTAATATTTAAATTTTTTTTTTTTTTTTTTTTTTTTTTTTTTTTTTTTTTTTGTTTTTTATCATTTTGTTTAAGAGATAAAGGGCCTAACAGTAGTCTAACTTGTACCAATTTTTTTACCAACTACAAGTTTAACTAATATCACCTAAGGGCCTAGAAAATAGATAATTTACTATAATAAAGACTGTTATATATAGCCCGTAAGGACCTTGATAGAATCTAAGTCTCTGATATAAAAATATAAAATATAAGGCATTAGGCTATATTGGACCTCTGTAAGGTAATAAAATCTCACAATAAATTTAATCACAAAATTGAACTGTAAATCACAGTTAAATATAAAAATTGTTAGAACAGAAGTGTAGTTAAATACTAAGAAATATATTAATATCATAAATTACAACCTGAAACAACTTAACACCCACAGGTTATACAGAGGAAATCATCTTACTTACATAGACCTGACTGAGTCCTAATTACTCAACTAATATTAAAGTTAATAACAGAAATAATACAATAATGAGTACACAAATTTCTAAAATACACAACTTATATACACAACACTAATTTTTTAACTAAATTCACTTGCAAATACACAGATTATAGTATTAAAATGGGAGAGCAAAAATAAAACACACCCTCACATTCACTTGAGTCCAATACTGACTGGTCCAATACTCACATATTTCTAGTTTATAGTTTTTATTTTTTCACTCATATTAACTTTAAATTCAAGCTGTTTTCTCCTACTTATTTTATTCTTTTAAATTATTAAATGTCATTTTAATGAGTTAATGAGTAAGTACTTAAAATGCTAATAGGTCAAAAACATTCAATTCAGTACAATTGAATCACAATCAATTGCATTATCTCTATATGCGGCTGTCTATAATAGATTGAGTCTTTCTTGTGCTGTGAGAATGTGGAACAATTTCACACACCAGTTTTTCATATGGCTACCAAGCCATTTAGATCTGTTCATCATTCCGTCGTTTATTTCCACTAATATATACCTATGTTATCTATTTTTTCCATCAACTTTTGAATGACGAATTAATGATATTATTTACATTACTCTTCCCTTTGTTCCTCCCTATTTATAAATCTCTAGGTAATTATATGTCCAGTGTGAATATCAGATCTAAATGTATTATTTCTATGTAAGAAAGTGAATATTTATGCTCATATTAGCATATTTCAAACATTTTGAATGTTCTGATAAGCCACAAATATTCTCTGATTGACACAGATACGTCGTATCTAACCGTATAGACCAAGAATATATTATAGGATTGAACACCTCTTAATAGGTACACATCCTTATACATTACAAGTGAGACATAGCCAAATAACAAATTTAAAACTTTTCCAGGCAGATGCTTCAATATCAGTCATGGAATTTATGAATAACATTTTTCATCCTGTGGTATGATCCTCTGCACGAGATATAGTTATCCGCACGAATGTGTGAACGTAATATACTCACAGCTATTATGTAAGTTTCCCATACTCAACCTGGAAAAAAATCTGCAAATATATTTGAACTCATTCACCACTCTTTTAGTCTAGTAGCCCTTTAACAAATTGCTTATCATATCTCACTAAGTCCTATTAAGTTTGATTATTTTGTTGAAGTGATGTGGGAAAATATAATTTTATATTGATCCCCTGTCACTCCACAGTGGTGTTCATTTAATTAGTATATTGTATTATGCCACCTACATGACATAAATTTTTACCCTAGTATACAGGGTCACGGTAGGGGTACAACTATTTAATATATCCCCAGTTGGTCATATCTTATAAGCCTATACGTGATCACCACGGAGGTAGGGTGATGTTATGAGAAGACAAAGTTATACTGGTACTTATATTATGATATCCAGCATTTGTATTTCACCAAGTAAGATTATATGTGAATCACTTAATTAATCTTCAAATCTAAGAGCGCATATAGACCATCATGGGTGGTTCTGATTCATAGGTTGATCTATAAATTGCTATCTAGCAAATTTATGCAATCATGTTTTATATGATTTATCTATGTATTCCTGCGCTTTTCAGTTTTGCGCAATTGACGTTAGGATAGACAGTAATTGGAACTCTGATATGGAGATGAGAACTTAGTGTAGACAATTTAGTTGACCACATTGGAGAAACATATTCTTCGACCAGGCTTGGGCTGCGGTTGAATGTATGCGCAGTAACGACCAATCGCCAATCTCTGGTCCGCGTAGTATTATACCGGTAAACGCACCCAGTGTCTCTCGCAAAAACTTGTCCGGATAGGTAGCCGGATCCAGGGGAGATTGCTCGCATTTAGGCTAGTGCCGGGCAATCCGGCCCATCCCTAATATATATATTTATATATATATATATACTAGGTTCTTCTTCTTCAAAGTAATAAATATTTAGTGAAAGACAGTCACTTAACCTTCTCTTGTTTCCGAAAAATATTAAGTATATATATTATTTTTACGATTCGGCTCTATTGAATTGACAGTTACTTTTCACTAAGTAAGAATGTCTAAATATAGATACTTACAGAATCTTTAGCTGGGAGAGACTTTAACTCTCGTACTAAATCATATATTTGAATCTCTTATCTCTGCGAGAGAAACTTGTTGGCTGTGTAGATAGTACATTCTTAATATTCACTACCTAACTATACTTACACGTGTACACACTTCAAATCCGGATATTCATGCTTAACATCTTGAAACAATTATGCTTATATTGATCTGTGATAGAGTCTATATAATAGTGATATCACATGAGTGATATGGGACATCGGTCGGAGTGCTGCGCGGCATAAGTCTCGCGAACAATCGTGAGCTGCTATGTCTAGAATCGGGATCTATCTTCAATAATATACAGGGTTCCTTGTAACGATATGATAACGCTTTACACATATCAAGCCAAACAAAATACTATAAATCGCGCTCTACTGATGATGTGATTCTTTGGATCTACACAAGACATCATTACCCTAGGGCACACCAAATTTTATATAAAAACCTTTTACTTCGAGTCCATTTTTAATCCACTGACATTATAGTATTTTTCTCGAACTATTACTACGTATTTAAGACATATGGGTATATTAAGAGCCCAGACTTTATCTTATGGATCTCATGATGGTTATTATCATTCCAAAATGATATGCCAGTATATTGACTTGACTTCTATAACAATAGATTATTGATAATATTATATCTTACTTTGTTCTCCTAGAGCAATATTCAACCACATATGTAGCTCAGATAAATAATTGGGGTTATTCAAACAGGCTCTTCGTGAAATACTCATAGTGTTACTTAGTAAATATAAGTAATATAAATATAAAAGTATATACATATAAGGTTAAGCATTAACTCATACTTAAAAAAGTATTAATAAAATAATATGAACAATAATAAATTATTCTAATATAGCATTTAATAAATAAAAAAGAAATTATTGTATATAGTAGTAAAGCTCAATTGTAAGACACCACACGCGTGCTTTAAATGTGGTGATCTTTACAAAAATAAAAAAATAGAGGCACAATCTTGATAAAGACTGTAATGTCATTTTGAAATCAGGTCACACAACATATACGTGAGTATTAATAAAATAATCACTTGCAGCAAAAAAAAATTTTTTGTTTTGGCCAGTATATTATATATATATAATATATATATTATATATATAATAATAAAATATATATATATATATATTAACTATATATTATATAATATATTATATAGAAATATATTGATTACCTTTTATTAACATTACATGATGTAAGTTCGAATCCATTCGTGAAGTCCACTTAATGAAAGATCGTACACTCTGGA
>JABUQX010009115.1:0-10000 GCA_015478945.1 Trachelipus rathkii
AAGAGAGATTAAATAGTAGTTAGGTGGGGTATATGTGCTTATATGGGGGTGATGGTTTTGTAGCTTTAGTTGTAGTTTATAGATGGTCGATGTGCTAAATACGTAGTATATTAGTTGGTAGTAGTATATATATTAGTAGAGAGTATAGATTGAGTATTATTAGGTCTAGTAAGTGGAGAGAAATACTGAACTCATAGTAGGAAGCATTCTAGGAACGGTGGTAGATATTACCACTCATCGATGTCCTCATACCTTATCTGACTTTAGCGGTAGATTACCCATATGAGGGTGCTATCGGGCTCAGGGAAGGCTCGAAGAATGTCGTGAAAAAGAGTGTCACTTGTCACGTTGGCACTATGTGGCATCACTTGGTCAGCTGTGGGTGCACTCACTTGGGCACTCCATTGTTGTGGCACTGGCTTGCACCGATTGGCAACTGCAATGGAACTCACTTGCACTTCACTGGCAACTGTATCACCTGGCACGTCATTAATACTCATAGAACACTGAATAGAAACATTCGCTAGATACTTCTGTGGGTTATCTTATCGTGTTGGGAACCTCAAAGCCAACATAGTTTACGTGGTAAAATGACATGTATATGGCAGGTCAAGGCTGACCAGATGATGGCCAATACAAGGTAAGACATCAAGTTGTAGGTGCCACGTGTATGGCTAAGTGGAAGGTTGTGGAGTCTAGGTGTGAGGTTGTGGTTTAGGTTTGGGAGTCTCTAGGTTTAGTGCTGTGATCGGGTGTAGTGGCTAGCTGAAGCTGGGTGGGCAGTGATGGTGTGATGGTGTAAGGCTTGGGAGTAAAGCGATTGGAGTCTAGGCTGGGTGGAAATCTAGGTGTAGGTGTTATTCTAGGTGAGAGATGGTGGAGGCTAGGTGTAGGTGTAGGCGGGGTGAAGGCTGGGTGTAGGTTATGGTTGAGGTTAAGGTTAGTTTAGGGTTAGGTTAGGTTATGGTTAGGCTCGGTTAGGTTAGGTAGGTTAGGTTTAGGTAGGTGAGGTAGGTTCAGGCCAGGTAGCTAGGTTAGGTTAAGGTTACGGTATTGGTCGGTCTAGGTTTGAGTAGAATGATATGAAGATGAAGTAGGTTGGTTAGTTAGGTTAGGTTAGTGTGTTGGTGTGTGGTGTGTGTGTGTGTTGTGTGTGTGTGTGTGTGTGTTGTGTCCCTAGAACTTTTTGACTAGTATGTTACCAGAAATAGTCGAAAAAATAGGGCTAAGCCCCTAAACGGGTGGGCCTAGAAAATTTAGGTGGGCCAAAAATTGACCCTGGATGACCAAAGGTTTTGGTCGAAAAAATAGGTGGGTACAGTACATACGGTGTGCCTGGACCAGACCGTTTGCGGGCACCCTTCTTCGAAGGGTTTTCAAAATTTATAAGGGCGATAAAAATTAGGGTTGCCATAAAAAATTTTAGTGGTCTTCTAAAATAATTAGTGGTCCAAATAAATTAGGTTGCCTTGAATACGTAATATCGTGGGTGTTCCAAGAATACCCATGGGAAGACCAAAGGTTGGTCGAAAAAGGTATAAGACCCTAGAAAGTAAGGCCGAAAATAGGCATAGTCAGTGTAAGAAATTTGGGCTTCAAAAAAGGTCAAGAGGTCAGGTAAAATCAACGGTTGGTTCAAAAATGACTCATACGACGAGTTCGAAATGATCTTCTCTACTTACTCGCCGCTGGCGAATTCTGAATAAATGACATAAGAGTGATCTTTGTTAAGGATTAAAATGTTCTAAGAAAAGGCCATCATTTATAGCCATATTCTTGCTGTATAAAATGAAGCATGAGTGGGAGAGGGTATGGAGGAAGAGTTGGCGTCAGGAAAGAGAGCAGATGGCGCCCACTGTCTCTGGTTTTTTGGTTAGCCGTTTTAGTAACACTGAGTAATATTCATCATGAAAATGGCGATTTGAGACTGGAATTGAAATTGTCAGTTTTACATATGTGCACAGAATGTGCTAGATTGGAGAGAGATCTATTAGCCAAGCAAATGGTGGTCAGGAATATATGCAGAGGTTGTACCCTTCATCGTAATGAGAAAGGCAGCAAGCGCTTTTGCAAAGGGGTGTTACGTGAATTTAGTGAAGTTATGGAACCGTGTTGCAGAAGACCAGTAATTAAGATTTTGAGTATATTCCTGCAGAAATCGGTGGTCAGTTAGAGTACGGTATTGGGGTTTGAAAACGAAGATAGCTTGTGCACATGAATGTATCCTATTCGAAGAGAGAGTGGCCATCACATTGGCTTCAACTGTCAAGGCTTCACCGAGGGACGATTCGGAGATGCTCAGTGTGAGATACGGATGGCCTCATTTTGGAGGATCTAATTAGGTTATAGTGTTTGGAGGCCTGACCATATACTGCACAGGCATAATCCAGTTTCGATCGGATTAGGGCGATGTAAAGGCGTAAAAGGGATCCTTGCGATCAGCACCCAGTAGAGGCGAGATGACGTAACAGGTGAAGCGCGCGATGACAAGTGTTTAGGTGTTTTAATATAGCGTGTGCGATATGTTGAAGCTGTCATCTAGAAGAGTCCTAGAAATTTGCCTAGTGAAGTTAATCAGGCAGGAATGGCGAACCGTAAATAAGGTACAGGTTTCGCTGAAAAGGTGGCAAGTATTTGTTTGTATATCGAATGTCTACCACGGGATTCAAGATGAGCTAAAAGGATCCTGGAAGAATAGCTTTCTTCAGAATGCTTCCGCTCACACTTCGAGTTCAGCCCAAAGAGAGATTAAAAAAATCTTTTTATATTGTTTCGATCTGTGGAGAAGTATAGAGTTTGCTAAATGAATTGTTGATACATGCTCTTCTGGGTGAACCCGAGTGTTGAGCGGGGTAAAGCTCTGGAAGAAAGTATTCTTCAAGGTCTTTATGCTTCATTCGTGGTATGGTAAAACTTCTATATCCAACAGTAAGAGGCTCGGAGTTCTCAGAAACTCGAAAGATTACTCCTATTACTCTACTATTTTTTAGGTCTATTAAAATTGTAAGTTTAAAATATATATTATATAATATATAATCATATATATTATATATTTATATATATAATATAAGTATAATATATATATAGTATATAGTATATACTATATATAATATATATATATAGTATATATATTATATATTAATAATATATATATTTATATATTATATAATCAGTATATATTATATAATATATATATATATAATAGTATAATTATTATATATTTATTTAGTTCAGGCGTATACCTAGGGTAGGTAGGGTAGGTAGCTCCTACCAATATTTCTGCGTCCTTTTAATAAATAATTTAAATTTGTATAACTTAATTAAATTTATTATAATTTTATATGAAAGTGAAAAAAATGACTAATTTTAAAAAAAAAAAAAAAAACAGCTACTTGAGTAAGTTCAAATATTTAACAATACGAGAATTTTCGCTTCTACTGAAGGATGAAGTGAATTTCTTTGTTAGTCGCGTACGGTAAGAGATTTAAGCTCTCCTATAGGCAAGTTCTTCACAACCTATTTCTCTAACCGCCCGTCACTTTGAAAATAATTTATTTTTTTCAAATGCGCCCCGCCAATTTATTTTACTTACGCTATACTATAATATACTATATACTATGATATACTATATTATATATATGTAGTAATAATTATATATATAATATAATATAATATATTATATGATATAGTATTATATATATATATAATATTATATAGTATAATATATATATATACTATATAGTAATAATATATATATTATATAAGTATAATGGTATAAAATATATGTGAATTAGTATTAAAAAAAATTATCACAACATTCATGTATAGATACATGTACTTAATAATTATGGAAGTAAGATGGCAATGTTGTGTAGTAGTATGGTGTTTAATTCCAGGATTTTAACTAATTAAGTAAATGAAATTACATATCAGCTCCTATCGCCCGCCCATAGACGCACGATCAGACACCGTCCCCATTTTTTGTTCTAGGTTCCTTTACGTGCCCGCTCTTATGGTGCTCTCTGTCGCACAATGGGGGTCGTTATCGCCCACTTTGATGAAACTGTCCTATAGTATTTAAATGGTCAAGGCCAGAAAACATACCGTCCTGCAGACCGTAAAAAAGAAACATCTACACTTATATGAGAGTGAGTATATATATATATATACTTATAGTCATATAGAGTAGTATATATATATATAGTGAGAGTATATATATATGATTAATAAATAAGATATATATATATGTATATATTTTATATAGTATGTTTATGTTTTGTGATAACTATTGATTTTATGTATTGTTTTAAAATTAGATTCCGAGCAGTGTTTATCTGTTTAGCTTGAGAGTCTATGGCTTGTGTTGATTAAATATTATTTGTTTTTACATACTAGTATAATTGTGATTGCATAGATTTGAATTAATTAAAATAGTGCATTATGAAGTAAGTAGATTTTTTTATGAAAAATTAGTTGGTGTAATTGAGAAATTAGGGGATATAAAAAGTAAATTTTAAAAAAATGTTAAGGCCTACGGTTCTTATATAACGATAAAGTCAATGTTCAGAGAAGATTTTTTCTCTCTGTTTATTATATATTATTATTGATAGTGATATTATATTATTATTGTTATTAGTTATTATGATTTATTATTTATATATTGTATTATTAATTATATTATCTTTATTATTATATTATTATTATAGTCATTATAATAAATTAATAGATAAATATATAATAATATAATAATAATAATTAATGAAATAATTAATAATAAAATAATAATACAGTAATAATAATAATGCATATAATAAATGATAATAATAATATAAAAATAATAAAATAAATAATAATAATAATTAATTATAATATTATATTATATAGTATATATATATATAATATTATATAGTTAATAGTTATATATTTATAGTATATTAATATTAGATTTATAAAGTTAAATTAATATTAAATTAGTTATTAAAAATAATGGGCTATGATGACAAGAAGTAGATTTTTATAAGTATAATATTATATAATATAGTTAGGCCTGCCTACGCAATTATAATCTTCAAGTACCCACTGGGATAGATATATACAGTGTATATACTATTATATAATTTATATATATATATATACAATATATAGATATAATAGATATTATATATAATTATATATAGTATATATAATATATATATAATTATATATATATAATAGGTATATATATACGTATATATATATAATTTTTTCATTAAAAAATTTATATATCTGCAATACATATAAAGAAATTAACAATTGTTCTTACTATTCCACATTATTTTTGAAGACGGTTAACGTTTACGATTAACGTTAACTTCCGTTAAATTCTCCGGATGAAACGCTTTAATGATAACGTCTTTATTTTTTTGTTAACGTATTAAGAGCAACGAACGTTATCTTCTCATTAACGGTCTCACTCTTTGTATATATTATAGTATATATATATATATAGATATTATTATATATATATATATTATTATATATATAAATATATATAGTATTATATATATATATATAAGTATATATATATATATTAGTATATATATTATATAATAGTTAATATATATATATTATATAATATATATAGAATATATATATGTATTAGGTGGATTCGATCTATCGGCATCGTCATGCGCCATCGCAAATGCATATTTTTTTTCGCATCGTCATGTCATCGCACGGCATCGTCATCGTCATCGTGCACTGTCCATTGTCAATTTTGCCGATATTAGCCCGTTCTTTTGAACAAAATATTAAGAATTTTGTAAATTTGGATAATATTAAAAACTCATAAGAATAATATAATATATATATAATATATATATATATACTAATATATATATAATATATATATATATTATATTATTATTATATATCATTATATACGATTATATAATAAAATATTATATAGTATACTATATATATATATACATTATAAATAATATGTATAGTATATATATATATATAATTAGTAATATATATTATAGGTATATATAATATATATTATAATATATATATAGATATATATATAATATATATATTATAATATATATATATAATATATATAGTAATAGGTATATACCATTTTGCTTATGGTGTTTGTGACATTCAGTGCCTAATGTTCGCACTTTCTGTTCTACATTCATATCCACACTCATCCTTCTTCAGACAACATCTTAAGAGACAGCACCTTTATTCACAATCATAGTACACAACTTAATCCACACCTCCTCTTTCTAGACAAACATCTTACAGACATCCTATTCCTTATATCCCTCCCTATGTGTGGAGAGAGAATTGCCCATTCGTATGTCCTGCGTGTCGTAAGTAAGGCTACTAAAACGGACCGGTGGTAGTTAGGTTAGCTTGCCCACTACCACTTAATAGTTGTCCAGGAATGCTATGCAGGCCCCGGAGAAGTAACAATCGCCGTAAGGGGCCCTTCGTCCTTCTGGCGAAAAGTATGAAACGTATGGGTAACATGGAATGTCAGAGGAATAAATGTTGAGGAGAAGAGGAGAGAGGTGGATACATTTAGAAAGAGCAAATATGATTTGCTCGCTGTGACGAAACAAAAATGAAAGGAAACTGTGAAAATGAGTGGTGGTGTGGTGTGAAAATGTGTTGGTGTGGAAAGGGATGAGAGCTGAATAGAAGGATTGCATTCTGACGAGTGTTGTGGTAGAGAGCTAATGTAGATTTGTGTGTGTGAGTTGCTAGAATGTCTAAAAGGTTAAATTTAAGTCTGAAAAGGTAAAAATTTGTGTGGTTGTGACATTGGGGTAAATGTTGAAGAAGTGCGATTTTTTGGGAAATTTGAATGATTTTTTTGGATGGGGTGAGTAAGAGATTTAGTTCATTTGCTACATCTGCCCATTCAGGATTTTTTTTTACAGTTGTCAACCCCACTCACGGGCAGAGATTCAAGAAGGGGTGTAGTATGCTCAAAAGTTCACCCTAGCGCAAATTATACGCATATGAGAACAGACGCAGGCTTTAAAGTGAGGAGATTAAATAATGGAAATACAGAAGATGGAAAGAGAATTCCACACAGAAGCAGAGGTGGTGGGAAAGAAGGAAGCACCCAAGCGAACTACCGGAGTTACCAATATCAACACCAAACTCGTGCGCAGATACAGCCCCCTTGGTGCTACGAGGGCGCCGTAAAAGTGGTGGGTACGCGAGTGATACGTTCCTCAAGCACGCCGCTGCGGTCCCTATAGGAAATAGAGAATAAAGCACCAAACATGCGCGCAAAGATAGAGGTCCACAGTGAACTGGAAGATACATAACAGTTTATAAGCTTTGGCTTGGTTCGACCGTCCGAAAGCTTGTGTGAAACCAGAAGCCCCACCAGAATGAGAGCAGTACCCATCCAACATGGGCGGTATGAGACCCTGTATTACTGGAGCAACTGAGAGAGGAAAATCTCGCAGTCTAAACAGAACTTCAGTTCTTTGAGGCCTGCCTAGCAACCGTTGTGTGATGGGAGGTTTCCAAGACAATTTTTTTTGTTATGTTAAGGCAAGGATGTTTAATTGTCAACAGGAGAGACGAAAGAACTGGCGAAAGAGATAGGAAAGTTAGTAGGTGTTTTGGAGAAAGGGATTTGTAGAAGTTGGGTTTAGAATTGAATTCACAAGGTTGAGACGACCCCATCCGGAAGATTCTACTCCGATCAGCGAGAATGAATATCAGAAAGACTAAGCGCAGAGGCAAAATTCTAGAAGTAAAAGAGGGACAGAATGAACGATTGAAGAAGAGGGTCGAGTCATCGCTATGAGGTCAAGATAGAGTTAGAGGTGCAGGCGAGATCATTTATGAAAAGTAGAATAAAGTAGAGATAAGACAGAACCCTGAGGATATCACCACTTTGACAGAAAAAGAAGAAGTCACCCCATCAACAACAGCCGACATGAGCGATTTGAAAGAAAGCGAGACATAAGTAATTCCCAAAGAGAAGGAGTAAACCTAAAGAAGGGAGTTGGAGAGCAGTGACGCGTGCCATAACTCAGTCAATAGGTTGTATAGTGTCAAGCGCCACCACGCGATAGTCTCGCCCGTATTCCAAAGAGCGATAAAGGCAAAATCGGTTAGAATAGAAAATATATCGCCAGTAGACCTCAAACGTCGAAAGCCATATGCGATCGGAATGAGGTTCCAGATGATCTAAGAATGAGAGTGAGAAGGGTTTCAAAGATCTTAGATATACATACAAGTGGCAGAGCTACCAGGCGATAGTTAGAATTATAGATGCGGCTTCTTTTTACGAATAGGTTGACCATGTGTCGAGCTTCAATACGAGGGAAAGTGGCTAGCATTGAGACGTAGAGAGTATAGTTGATGGAGGGGCGCGGGAATAGCACGGAAGCATACTTCTCAAAACTCGGAGAGGAATGCCATCCGGGCCACCCGCTTCCTAACGTTCATATGAATTCAGGGGCCCAATGGCACCCGAATCAAAGTGTAATCCAAAGTCAATGCATAGGACACCTGAAGGAGAAGGAGTAGCAAGAGGAATGTCAGAATCTTCCAGGTTGATTTGAGGAAATATTACGTCCAAAGGATTTCGACCTTTTAGTCTGGAGAATTAGCAACAAGATCATCAGACAAGAGGAGAAAGGCAGATTTACAGAAAGTTGACAGAGATGTTTTTGGCAAAGGCCAGAAGATTTGGTCATAGGAGAACCAAGGAAAGCCGATTCTCCGTCCGAAGAGATATCCTTGAAACAATTTTCTAGCTGAATGAAATAGCGAGAGGATAGGAGAACGAGCATTTTCCACTCCGTGCGCACTGTCTCTAGCCTGGATGGCCAGAGAACAAGCACGATCGAACCATGTATTATGAGGAGAGAAAGATTTTAGTTGAAGGAGGCAGAAACCTGCTCATCCATCACGATTTACAGGCTCCCTCCTTATTCTTTATAAATCTTTTTATACATCATATTATTCCTGTATTGAGGAGCAATTTGTTATCATCCTGAAATTGGAAACTTTACATTTTAAGTCCCTGGTCTAAATATTTTATACATAATGAGGAACAGCCACATAAGACCTATAGAAATCGTTACGGAACATAAACATGTTCGCCCATTTCCATTATAAATAACTTTCATTTTCATTGATTAACTAGATTATTATCTATTATTAGTATTATTATTATTATTATTATTATTATTATTAATTATTATTAGTATTATTATTATTATTATGAATTTTTATATTATAATTATTAATTCTAAAAACTCTCTTTTAACGTTTTTTATCCTCTTTCCAGAGGAAACACGGGACTACAGGAATATCGAACTTAGGCCGGCTACAAACCAGCACAACCATAGTGTTCGCAGCCGAGTTTTAATTCTGCCCCGAGGAAGATATAAACTCAACGCTACGCGGGGATGAACCACGTCCTCTTCGCATGAAGAGTCGGAGGAGTCAACCTCCTACCATGAGGCGTTCTTATTATTATATTATTCTGATTATTATTATAATTATTATTATTATTATCTTATTATATTAGTATATTGTTTACTAATATATAGGTTTTCTTAATTTGGTCATTCATTAATTCAAGGCAATCCAAATTACTGGTTGCGATTTAAAATAATTCGGGGGGTTGAACGCTCTGTCTACAGCCTTATATTAGATATAGTATATATATATATTATATATAAATATATAATATATATTATATATATATATAGTATCATATATATATATATATATCATATATAAATATAAGTAAATATTAATATATATATTATATATTATATATTATTATATATATATATAAACAGGGTTGGGGATTTGGATTTTTTTGAGAAAAAATCAAATTTTTGATTTTTTGGATTTTGGAATTTGTTGGTTTTTGGGGAAACGGACGTCGAAACGCGAAAATATAATTGTAAAGCAAGCTTTTTTTAAGTCGATAAGTAATATTTTTATGCATAGACCCTGTATGAGT
>JABUQX010009115.1:15000-32500 GCA_015478945.1 Trachelipus rathkii
TATTATATTATATATATATTATATATATATATATATATTATATAATATATTATATAATATTATAATATATAATAATATATTATATATATATATATATATTATATATATATAATAATAATATATATATAATAAATAATATTATAATATATATATTATATATATATAATATATAATATAGTATATATATATTATACTAATATATATATATATATATATATATATAACTTACATCCTCTCCCAGTCAGGCTTAACGAGCCTGTTAGTGGGCCACCTCCTTCCATCTTGTTAAGTCCATACGACTCCATCCACGCTCAGTCATCCATTGGCAGGCACTGGTGTCTCCTCAATGAATCCTCTACTGTGTTTCCTTCCACCTCTTCCTCGCGGCTTGCCCCTCGGTCCACTCCTCCGGTTTTCCACTCCACCTCCACCTCTCCACCTCCTGCGGCAACTCTCTCTCTCCCTGCATCCCCTCAGGTGTCCCCACCATCTCAGTCTGCCTGTGTCTGGTTTATCATATCATTGGTTTCACACCACGCTCTCCCTCACTGTCTCTTCTTCACTCTGTCTCTCTCGTCTTTCCAATCACTGTCTTCAACAATCATCTCCGCTGTCTGAATCTAAGCTCCTCTCTCCCTGGTCATGCTCATGTTCTCCGCCCCATAACCACAGTACGCGTCAACACTCCCCTCGTTATATTGCTCTCTCCCTTCTTTGTCTATATTTATTATATACATGTGGTAAACTGCTCTTACAGTCCTGCCATAACTGCTCACTCCTACCTGTAATTTCCTTGGCACATCTCCCTGCCTTCTCTCCAAGTGCTCTAGATATTATATTACCACATTTTTAATCTCTCTACCGTCTAACCTCCACTATCAACTCCTCTCCTCTTTCTGCTTACTACCATTATTTTTCTGGTTTTCTCACATCATATTCAATCCGTTCTCTCAACTTTTCTGCGAAACACAAGCCATTGTGCTTCAACTCTTACGATCTCCACTCCAAAACGGCCAAAAATCACTGCATAACCATGATTGTCTCCGTTCGAATCTCTTTCTAACCTCTTCTTTACACCTCATAGGACTGTGTCCAAACTACGCTATACAAGCAGTATCGGCGACAGCAAACACTCCTGACCTTACTCCAGTTTTTGACATCAAACATCCCGTTTTTATATCTGTTCTTACCTTAACTATGCTAATTCAGTATGGTACTTCGTCTGGCCTTATCAGCTTGCTGCCTCCACTTTCATAATCCGCTCTCCATGAACTCTCCACAGCTTCCTCTGGTACAGAATCATGCTTCTGTCCAAGTCTATGAAGGCGGGATAATATGCCTCCTTATTGTATCCATGTCTTTCCTTGTACATTCTTAATGCAAAACATTAAATCTTAGTACTTTTTTCTATCGACCTCTTACCCATACTGTTTCAACGCCAATCTTGCTCTATTTGTTGATCTGAATTTTTTCTTTCTAATATTCTTTCATATAACTTCGTCCATGGTGGATCCATAGTGAGAGTTCCTCTTAATTTTTACAAATTCCGCGTCCCTTACTTTATAAGATGGAATCCTATTAGATTTCCAAGGCTGAACTCATACAGCAACTGCTAAACCTCCTCGCGAACCGCAACAGCGGTCTGTTCACACACAGCAGCATAAAGGTCTATCAGCCCCCATCTCTCCTAAGCAACTCAATATTTCAGCATCCTCACCAGGAGTTTTCCCGCTCTTCATTTCCTTAACGCCTCCTCAAATCCCTCCTCCGTTATTACCTCCTATCTCCTCACGTTTTCTCTCCTCCTCCTCCCCTCTCTCTCCTCCCTCTCTCTTCCGACTGCACTCCACATTCAACAACTCATGCAAGTACTCTATCCACCTTTTGTTTTTTTCCTCGGCTTACAATGGTTCTTCCATTTTTTCGTCTTGCTGTATTACAACTCTCTCTCGTTCCTCTAACGTTCTTTGCCAGGTGATCTAAAAAATCTTCTCTTGCTTTCCTCATTCTCCATCAGTTCCTTTGGCTAGCTCTGCAGCACCCCTCCTTGCCTCCCTTCACCTCCCGCTTCAATTCTGCTCCACTACACGGCTCTAGATAATATATATATATATATATATTATTATATTATATATATAATATATAAATAGTTATATAGTATATATATCTATATATTATATATATATATATTTATATATATAAATATTATATATGTATATTAAATATTATATAATATAGCAATATATTATATAGTAAATAATATATATACAGAAAGCGAAATTCAAAATTACAATTATTTCAAAGAGAAAGTTATAGAGAAATAATATTTAATTTTATAGGGCTATAACTGTAGAAAGCATCGCCAACATCCTCATTTTTAAAAGAGGATGCGGATGCGGATGCGGATGTGCCATTAAGTGAGGAGCGAGCGGATGTCAAATTTAGGTGCGGATGTTTCGCAAATGCGGATGCGGATCGATGTCAATCGGCCATTATGGGCGGGGCTTCCTAATATATTAATAATATATATATAACATATATATACTACTATCATATAATATATATTATAATACATATCATATATAATATTATAATATATATAATTATTAATATATATATAATATTAATATATATGTATATATAGTAAATATATATAAATATAGTATATATAATATATGAATAATAATATATATAATATAAGTATATAGTATATTAGTACCATAGTATATAGTATATTGGAGGAGTACTTAGCTATTCATAATATATTTAATAATATATATATATATATTATATATAATATATATATTATATCAATATATATATATTATATATATATATATATATATATATATATATACTATATATATAATATATTATATTATATATTATATATATATATAATATTAATATTATATATATCCACTATATAATATATATATAGTATATATATATATATAATATATATAATAAATATATATTATTATATATATATATATATTATATTAATATATATATATATATACCCTAATTGATTATTTGGATCCGTTTATATTTGTTTCTTTTTCCATATATTATTAATATACTAAAATATATTCAGTGGGAATATAAACATAATCCCAAGTAATTTTGAATAAAAAAAGGGAATTATTTATAAAATCGTAATTTAAGCATCGTGCGTTTGGCAGCTACCAGGAGGAAAATCAAAGACTGGGTGATTATCTTTATTGTACACAACATCTTTGACAAATCCCCAAAGGAAAAAAAAAAAAGAAAAAAAAAAAGTTACCTGCTCAAGTGTTCCATTTAGGTTAGGTAAATGGCTTTACTGCAATCATTGATCATAATAGGTAGGACTAGGGTTACTGCAACGCTCGATCCAAAGGTAGGTTTTAGTATAGAACCGAAAACTAGCGCCTCATCCTATCACGTAAATTTTGGATAAGTTTTGTTAAGCATAAACAAAAAAACACAGAATCAATATATGGAAAAATCATAAGGACGGAATTTGTACGCTCGGTCGACCCGCAAAATATGCTTTTGGGGTGGTAACGCACGACTAGCTGGAGCCCACCACACACTGCACTCTAGAACACCACGAAAAGACAGGTTTTGCCTGTATCTATCGCAAAAAGTCCTTCTTGCCCGTACTTATAATTTATTATAATCCTGTTAAAATAAATCATCAAAAATTTCGTATCGTTTTCTTATTAACCAGTGTCAACTCATGCGGTTCACTTGAGATCATATAGCCAAAGTATTCTACAATATATGGGAAAAAACAAATTACATAAAAAAATAATTAACGGGATCATCTAAGGACGTCCATAAGGGGTATATATTATATAGTACTAAACACAATTAAATGAAGAGTTCCTAGAGGGTAGTAGATATAATTATAGTATAATATGTATATATATATTTATATTATATATAGCTATATATATATATATATAGAAGATATACAATATATATATTATATATATATTATCTTCATTCAAGCTATAGCATCATACCTATATATATAGTATATATATAGTATAATATATATTAATAATATAAAATTGAGCAGATTTCGATCGGCGCGAAACTTTACTACTAGTAATAATAGATCTATAGGCGTGGTCACCTATCAGAAGAAATATATACGATATTTAGTATATTTTAATAAAGAGAGAGTAATATTATTCCGAGGGGCGGACCTACAGCTCGGCTCGAACGTACTAGTATACTCATCTATAAGGAAATGTATGGGATTTTCTGCAAATTTCTATAAAGGTTTTACGAATAGAAATTCTCTTATTTTAAAGCGAAGATTGGCACGTCATATATTTAAAAAAAATATTATCATATATATATGGAGGACTGGAGCGCAGATATAGTCTGAAGTAAGTAATGTGCATTTGCCGGATTTGTTTAAGACGAGATATGCTAATATGGCCTGGGTATTGCACATTCACTTGTTGCGAAGGGAACTTGTAGACAGGGTCCCCTATTACACCGAAATTAGGTTGACGCAATTATGAGAGGATTTGGTGGTATCCTGACAGGACAGCCGTGTACACTTATGCAGCATCACGGGAATTTAGATTTTTATTTTAGGAGGAGATATGGACCGATTATTTGGTGGTTCTTTCAATAGGAATACTCAAATCAAACAGACTCTGTTTTATTATTAAAAAAAAATAATATAATCTTAAGAAGAACTAACTGGGACATATTGCTCTATGGCATGCATTAAATTTACAATCTATATAGATAAAAAACTAACTTGAAATACTTTGGTTAATCATAGAATTTAATTTTTGATTAAAGGAAACTTTTTTAATTAGCAATAACGATTGGTAAGATCACTAAATGTCATGTCATATGAGATGGGTGCAAAGATAACTGAGTTGTCGCTTCTGCTCTGGATTTAGCAGTGAATAGATCAGTATAATATATATTATACTATATATTACATAGATACAAGTATTACGTAGATATATATATTAATATATAGTATTATTATATATATAATATATATATATATAATATATAAAATATATTGAATATAATAATAATGATATATAGGGAGGAGAGGAGAGTTAGAGAGAGAAACACACTGCCGGACTAGTAAGTTCCTGGAGTTGCCCACTGGGATTACTATACTATATATGAATATATAATATTATATATATATATAATATATATATATTATATTATATAAGTTATATTATATTATAATACTTAATCATATATATATATATATTATATAGATATATAATATATATCATATATATTAAAATATTTATTCACTCTTGACCGCCTTCGATACTAGAGGAGCGTAAGTCGGAGAAAGCACTTAAGCGCGTTTACGTGCAATGTTATGAAACATGTTTTAACTTTAGAAATAAATTTTGCTAAATACAAAGCAATTTACATATGTTTTTATTTTTTGGCGGGAAATTTTGAAGGGAAAAGTACACTGCACACAGACACAAGGTGGTCCGAAAATTATAACATTGGATTGAAGTGCTAATAATATCTCTACTATGTTCTTATTTGATAAACATTTTTTTTTGTTTATAAGAATTTTCAGACGTCAAATGCGCCCTATAAGTTCTACTTTAATTATTTATTCAAAATTTTTGAAAATTAAAAATATAATCAGAGATTTAGAGCATTCTGTTCCGTTGTAAAGGGTTCACATTAAACCATTGTAAAATATATAAGACCAGCATAGAGAAGAAACTTCATAAGCATTTTTCGACTAACAACTTAAATCTCTAAATTTAATAATTTACATAACTAGCAGTATTAAATGACAATAGAAATAATAACTATTAATAATTATAATAATATCAAATAACAGAAAGTATATTTCCCTTAAGTGGCCCATGAACTGTTAGAGCTTCAGACTATATTTAAAGCAAGCATAATATATACAAAAAATAATTGATTGTTTAGAAAATATATTAAATATTATCACAAAAATTAGTATTTGCTTCCGAAAATAATTAAATTTAAAGGTTTCTGTACAAAATTCGAATTTGAAGCTACACTGTCAAATTGTACCTTCTGCTCTTTGGAACGTTTGAAATGTGAGGAGTCATATAACAAACTCGCAGCTGTAAATTGTGTTCCTTCAGTAAAATATATCAAAGAAGTAGTTTTATATTATCTACAAAAAGACATTTTTTTCGTAAAACCCTGATTTTTCTGAGCATTGTGAACCAAAAACGTTCTTCTTTCTTTTACCTACTCCTAATGCAAAGGTCAATCCAAAGATATTGGAAATATTCTTTTCAGAATTTCCGAAATGTGTGAATAAAACAGTTAGTGTCTGTTTTTTCCGAAAACGAGGGTTGGTCTATTCTGTTTAAAGTAATAAGTCTAGCTTAATAACTAAAAGTTTTACAAAATCAAAAATTACTCACTTATGGTTTTATATAATAAATTGATTTAATTTAATTATTTCTAAATAAATTTAACTTGAAGGGAAGCCTTGTTTTGTTAAAGGCTTTATTAGGCTAAATGATATTATCTACCATCTAAAGAGTATTTTGTTCCAAAACAGGTTTAGGGAGATAAAGTTAGATGTGGGTTAGAATTAAACAAAATAGATAGAATAAACCTAACAGCTAGACCTGCTAAAGTCGGAACATAAAAATTAAGTCTAGCTTGGCATCATAGAACCTAACCTAATTTATGCTTGGGAATTATTTCCTCTATTAATATTAAGGTATGATTTATCAGGCCTAAACTAAAAACCTTGTTTAACATTAATATATCAAAATTAATACCAAAATTCTTAAGAAGATGGAGTCAACTTTATAAATCACTGTAAATAGCTCAATGCTACATTTTTAAACTTTTAGCGTAATCCAATTTGTAATCTCGCTTCAATTTTTTAAAAACACGCCTCGGATGTTGCCTAACAAAAAATATTGCCATTTTTAAATTACCATAGTGTAAATACAGTAGGTCAAGAAATATTTCTTATAATATTAAAGGGACTAGATCAATTATTCCCAATTGTTTTATTATTATTTTAAAGCACACTAATTTCAATAAAAAAAAAGTGGCAAAACCAAATGATTAGTTACTAAATTCGCAAGATTGTGATACGAAACTTCAACAATACATTTCAATTCAAAATGAATAGAACTGAATCTTATTTTAAAAAGACTTGTTATTGAAAGGAATTTGAGTGAGTTTGTAATTTTTATGTATTTATTATAAATTCGCATAATTTTTGGTAACCTGATATTTGAATTTAAAGTATCAGAAAAATAAACAAAACATTTAAAATGGAATATACCAATCGAATACACGTATATAAGGTTTTAAAAGGTGAATATATAATACAATTGTGAAATCTAAATTAGCCTTACCATGATTTGTTGTTTTTCCCAAAGATTTTTTTTGCTCTTTGAATAAGATCCTGATAGTCCATAGATAACTCTGCCTTATGGTTTTAGTAATCTATCACTTAAAATCTTAGTTAGGGTAAATTTGATTGGTGAGAAGGTAAAGAGAATAGAGATAGGTTGGGAAAATATTTGAAAAAGAAATGAAGAAATTTACCTCTATACCCTTTTTTACATTTTGATTATTAACTTTGATTACACAAACACGACTAAATAGTACCGCTTTTGAATTAGAAGTTAGATTCCACAATTGTCGCAAGACAATGTGATTTTTTTTAGTGAAATTAGTGAAAACAATGGATACCACATGTAAACAAAATATAAATTCCGCTAAACTAAATAAAAGATACTTTAATATACCTAATATTTTTTAAATCCTAAAATAAAATACTATTCCTAAAATAAAATACTAAATGAGCAAAATAGAAGATATATATAATATATATATACATATATATATACACATATATTACATATAATAACATATATATATATATATATACATATATATATATATATATATATATATAACATATATATATACATAACAATACATAATATATATATATATAATATATTATATATATATATATAAATATATATATATATATATATATATTATATATATATATATATATATATTATATATATTATATTATATATATATGTGTGTTGTTGAAAGTATATATAGTTTTTATATCCTCCCACTGAAGAGTTGCAATGAAAACATTGCAATTAAAAGAATTAAAGATTTACAAATCAGATAAATTCTTGAAAGGAATTCTTGACACTTGACAGCGCCCTGTCTAAGAGGTCTTTCTTTGACTGAATTGAGCTGAGATTTTGATTCTGTTGAGAGTCAAGTTTGAGGTGAATTTATACCTGAAGTTGAAGGTTGTACATTTACAATAAGCAGTATCACTATTACTTTGAATAACTGATTTTTGAATTTAAGGAACAACTTGATCTGTATTTTCAATGTTTGAACATCTGAATTGGAGAGATCACTGCTTGCTTCAGCATCAGTTTTCTACCACTGAGACAGAGTGGGTATCAGATAATCCAAATGGGTAGAATGACAAATGGATAAAATGACAGTTTGTCCATCTCCTTTTTAATAACACACTCCTGACCTTATCGTCATCCCCAACAATGACTTCCAGAACTCTACCCAAAAGCAGAGGGTCTAGGTTTGTTTCGGTGTGGTGAATCAGAACTATATCTCCAACTTTAATTCTGTTGGTCCACTCTGACTGATGATAGAAATTTCTACTTGTCTGGCGCAAATTTAATAGATAAGACTCATACCATAATTACCTGAAAGTCTCTAAAACTCTTCCTTGAGCAGTTTGAGTTATGGCTAAGTCTTGTTGTGAGGGAGGAAGTTTTTTCCATATTGGGGTGGAAACTTCATTGAAAATGAGGTTTATTGCCATAAGGCTTCAAAAAGGGATTTGGAGCAATAACTTCCAAGTCATTATCCTGTGACCTATAGCATTAGGTCTTGAATTGAATAACATTGAGTGATATTATGAAAATATTGGTCTATATAGGTGTTGGTATGCTTTTACCTATAGTTTTAAGAGACTCTTAACTGTTCGTAATCATTCTCTCCCAAAACTGATCCAACCCAACTGGACTAATGGATTTAGTACTGTTTGATGTTTATATAGAGCATCATGTTCAGAGACATTTTGAGACAAAGATTCTAACAGTATATTCACTTGTTGAATATACTACGGCATTATATGAGTACAATTGGAATGGATATAGATTATTATATGTGAAACGTTGGAATGAAAGTAAAAAAGGCAATTCAGCTGGACATATCTGGAGACATCAACATGAATACTCTGATATTAACAGGGCAGTGAAAATTAACAGAATACATTTTTTTGAAATTCTTCATCATTAACTCCTTTACAACGAGATGCCCTGTAAAGTCCACTCCAGTATGCTCAAAAGGACGCACAAAATTAACCCTATGATGAGGAAGATTAGCCATTTTTGGATATTTAAAGGGTATACTGTTTAAATTTTTTGCATACTATAGCAGTCTGACAAAACATTACTATTACAGCCTGCCTGGGCCTTGGTAACTCCAGAAGCCATGAAAGCTCTGATTAAAATTGATAGTGGTTTGAACACCAAGTGTTGACATCTTGATGAAAGTCTCTTAATGATAAATTAGTGAGCACCTGAGATCCTTGCCAAAGAAAGAATGGATTTATCATAAATACATCATCATTATATAAAAGTGTCTTTGCAATTCTCCCTTTGGATCCGGCATTAGGCCCTTATCTAATGATTAAGTTAAGTTTTGATTGCCCGCGGTGGAATTTCTCCTTTTTAGGATTTTGGGAAACTACATATCTCCTTAGAAAAACAATGCTGCTGCATAATCTTCAACCAATAGAGTTGGGCTTCTGATCACAATTTTCATCCAGCCCCTTAACTCCTGCTAATGAATTTGAATATTTTTGAAGTTACTTTATAAGCTTATGTACACTTGAGTAATCCTTAAATGGTAACAAAGACTGAGAAAAAACCACAGATGTGTGTTACATTGTAAAGTTTTTTCCTTATTGGCCTCAGACAAAAATTTAAGTTTACTAATAGGCCATTGAGATTGAATCTAAAATATCTTAAATACTAACACATCATAGTCATGTTCATTTTTTGCTTTTATTACATCTAAATACCAACAACAACATAATCACTCAAAAAGAAATTCTAAGATAACTTCTTTGAAAACACATTTTCAAATTCCACATTTCTTACCACAAGATTCCTGTTTATGCTTTATTTAGAATATCACGTATCATTTCAACGATAAAAGAATTTCTTTCCAAATGAGGAAAAGAATGAGCCAAAGAAATAGTTATTTTTGAAACGCTAACCATGAAAAAACCACGCAAAACATTAAAGAACACAGACAAACACCCCATCCATTCGACACTTTCTTTAAAACCAAAATATTTAGACCCAACATATACTCAGTATCCATGCCATAACTTTTCCTAACTTCTATTTTGTTGACTTTAACCAGTCTCATTGCCTTTTATTTTTCTACCTTCTTCCACGAACTCCTATCTATGCTTAATACCTCTTACTGCACCCACTCTATAATCCTAAACCAGTACCTGTCTACTTATCCTTATTTTCATACCAATCCAAATACTCAGCACCGTGAATAACATTCAAAAAAATTCCCCTGAGCCGGGTCTATTTCAAACTTCATTCATATTACATTGAAATGAATTTCTAATTAAAATATCAACAGACTTTAATTAGAATTTCCCGAAATATTTTTTATTTCAAATTTGCTTTTTTATCCCTTACTTTTCAAAACACGCGGAACAGATTGTTATTAGCCAAGCGAATGGCAAAAAGTTTTATTATTTTTCGTTTTCTTTTTTTTCCTTCTCTCTTTTCGTTCAATTTCTATAAGAAATAAAACTAATTTCTTTTTAAATCAAATATCGTTGCTAATCAGTTTTAATTGATAAACCTAATGGTTTAAAATACAATAATTTTAAAAGTAAAAATTCGGAAAAATTGGCTTTAGCCGTGATGGCATCGTTTGCTCCGAACAACCTTCCGAACATCCTTCAATTTTCCACATCTTTTTTTTCATAAAGGAATTAAATTTTTCACCACAGACTTCGTTTATATATCATTAAAACCATTATTAGTTTACAAATATAATCCTTTGATTAAATTTTAGTTTCCTTTAATTTTATGCTTTCAAAGTCACATTAAAATACCATAAGGTTTGCAGACATCTATAAGAAATAAAACCATTTTCGAGGCTATCGACAGCCTTATTTTCCATTTCCTATAATTGACGTTTTTACCATAGGTAGGGACCGACCGGGGCGGAATTTTGCCAGGCCGGCCGGGGCTAAATGGGTTGGGCTAAAATTACTCAGAGATGCAGTCAAAAACACTGAAAGTCTTGATAACTTAGGATGAAAATTAAATATAATTTCACTAATTAATAATTTTAATTATAAAAGGAATACATTTAATTAATTAAATTAAATAAAATATTTTTATTAAATCTTTAGAAAATAATTGATTTTCTAGAAGGATAAGTTGTATTATATATATATATATATATATATATATATATATATATATATATATATATATATATATATATATGTATATATATATATATATATATATATATATATATATATATATTAGAAGTGTATATATATATATATACATATATATATATATATATATATATATATTATATATATATATATATATATATATATATATATATATAAAATATATATATATTATATATATTTATATATATATATATATATATATATATATATATATATATATATATATATATATATATATATATATATATATATATATATATATATATATATATATATATATATTCGTTATATTATATAAATTTACTTTCTACTCATATAGTAATATACCCGACATTTATAATAAAAATAAGGTGTACATGACTGATCTTGCCCACTTCTATGGCTTGCCAAAGATTCACAAGCCTAATCACCCCTTACGCCCTATCATTTCCAATACTAATTGCACTACTTATAAACTTTCTTCCTGGTTCTCTCTCAATTAAACCATTAATCGGCAAAATTTCACCTTCCCATCTTTTCATCAATACAGAAGATTTGATACAACATATTCATACACTTAATCCTTCCACACACCAATTTCTTAGCTTTGACGTCACCTCCCTTTTCACTTCCGTACCTGTTCCATTTACTCTAAACTTACTAGAAAACTATATTCAAGAACATAACATCACTTTAAATTATCCTTTCTTCCTTCTTAAGCAACTTATTTCTCTCACACTTGATCACAGTTTCTTTACTTTTAACAATTCTTTTTACAAACAAACTTATGGCCTCTCAATGGGTTCTCCCTTATCTGCCACTTTAAGCAATATTTTTATGGAACTCTTTGAACATCACTACATTATTCATCACCCTTCTCTTTCTAATGCCACATGGCTTCGTTATGTGGACGACGTGTTCTGCGCACTTCCAAATGACATCAATATAAGTTCCATTTTACAACATATCAATAACATTCATCCCTCTAACCCCTTCACACATGAATTACCTATTAACTCTTTTCTACCTTTTTTTGATACTTTAATTTCATGGAAAACCTCCACATCTATCCTTTTCTGTCCACAGAAAACACAATTTCTTCCCTCCTCTTATATATTACTTGTTTTCGACTCATATATAACACAAATTACACCAACTGCTCCCCTATTCTAGAGCTCTTCTCGAGTTTGCTCTCCTCCCACCTCCCAAGTAACAGAAACTCAATTTCTCAGCATTGCAAAGCCAAACAAAATTTTTAATAGTAACCCCCTCCATTCCTCACACCACTTTTTTCTTATCTTCCCATTCCTCATATAATTTAAATCATCAATTAAAAGCATCTTTCCAAAAATATTCGCTTTATAAAAAGGAATACAATTCCCTTGAAAAAGTTTTTAAACCCCCTAAAATTAATACTTATCAAACGCAATGCATTTATATTCCCTGCTATGACTGTCCATCTGCTTCAATGGCGAGACTAATGATCTACCAAGACGAGTTAAACAACATAAACATGATCTTATCAAAGACTCTCCTAATTCAGCTTTAACAGTCCATCGAACTCTGCACGACCATAAAATCAATATAAATTTCGTTTCTCCATTGAAATACATCAATCAAGTTATGAAGAGGAAAATAATTGAATCGTCATATATATACAATACTGATAATTTTAAAAAAATACCGGGCGAAGTGAGCCTTGACATTATTCAAAATTCTATACTCCTAAATTCAGGATGCCTTAAGGATGTGAAGAGGAGGGACGGCCAACTAAATTAAACAAAATTTTTCATTTAACTTTTATTTTTGTATATTCTGTCATTCCATCGGACAATTTGCATCTATTTCTTCCAACATTAATCCACATAATATACTTGGTTTCCTCAACACTATTAACCCTAACAATTCACCATTGAAACTTCCAGAAATAATTCCCTACCATTCCTTGACATAATCTCACTACTCTCCAATTCTCTGTTTACCGTAAACCTACTTACAACCCAAGTTACATACATTGGTTTTCGTCCCATTCAACCAACACAAAATAGGAACACTTTCTTTCCTTATTCCTCAGAGCTCTAAGAATATGCTCTTTCCATTTACAACTGAATTTGATTACCTTTCTCTATTTTTAACAAACTTTCCTACCCCAACTTCATTATACAACGATCACTTAAACTAGTAAAAAATCTCTTCCATCAACCGCACTCACAACCACTTAAAAACAATCCTTTCCTACCCATTCTAATATTCTTTAACAATTAAAAACATTCATACCCAATACTTCAGTCTTACCTCTTTCAGGAAATTCCACCTCAAAGCTATTCTTAGACTTAACATAAATCGACCCACTACCATACCCCAATGTGTTTATAAAATTCCTTGCCTTCATTGCAACTCCTTATACATCGGCGAAACTCATGATTTTAAGCGTAGACTGTACCAACACAAACATGACCTTACCAATGACAATCAATATTCTGCCCTTACATTACATCGTTCCACACATAACCACACTATAGACATTAACAACATGACTTACCATACATTCAAAAGAGATTTACAATACAGAAGAAAAACTATTTAACTTACTGCATCCTGCACACCAATACTAATAATAGACAAAAAGGCGAATTCAGTGTTAATCCCACTCTTAACATTATGAACTCCACTAATTTCTATAAAAATCTTAAATCTAAAATATAAATTACTTTTTAAATTTTTATTGTTAATATTAAATTTAACTTTAGTCTTACAAAGAACTGCACCTGATGAGGTTTCCGAACAAGAAACGAAAATTTGTGCTTTAATATATTAATAAAAATCTTACTTTAGATAAAATACTGACTCTTCTAAATTATTTACAAGTTTCTCTTTAAAGGCTTCTATATATAGTAATAGCAAGTATATATGATATATATATATAGAGCAGCATATATATATATATATATATATATATATATATATATATATATATATATATTACATATAGCAGCAGCAGCAGCAGCAGCAGCATATATATATATATATATATAAGGCAAGGTCGTAAATAAGGGGTTTCTTGAACCCCCACCGAAATTATTTTTTACCAAATTTTTTTAAATTCTAGTGTTACTTAATTTTAGCTTATATAATAAATATACTAATCAAAGTAAATTAAGAGTACATATTAATAGAAATCAGAAAACATATTTGTGGTCCGTGAAGATTTTTAATTAATGACTGTTGAAAGGCCAAAAGGAGAATCTCCAACGAAGGCAATACTTCGATTGTTGAAATAAATAGTGACTTTCTGATTGGACAACGACATGATGGTGGAGCAGCAAAGAAGAAAGGTTTTATACAAAAATATTCAAGCTGTCGAAAATATATACAGCGCCTTGCATGTTCGATGATGTTGACATTCATATGGAGTAGAGCTATAAATTTCATATTAGCACAGTTAAAACAACTGGGCATTATTTTACTTTTCCAAGACGAAAACTATTTTAAAAGAAAAAATCTTTCCTATTCATTCTTTCTGTTGTGGTAACCGTGCATCTCGTAAGTTATATCGATATGTGAACGAGAACAAAGACCTCTTAATTTAAGTTTTGATGTACTAGTAATATTGCACGTGACACAGGCTTCAATTCCGCAAGAGTACATTACCCACTTTCCAAGTAAATGAGTTTCTAAGAAAATGCATTTGGGCTCGTCGAAGTATGTGGAAACTGTAGTTATTGTACTTCAAATGGGTATTTCTTTCAATATGAATTAGTTGTAGTGATCCGTTTAACACTTCGACTTCTATTCCAACCCACATAAAAATGAGGTAATTAGTGGAACATGCCTCAAAATATGTCCTAGTGGATGATACAAATGTTTGATTTTCTTCTTCGCTCATTTTAGCTGTAATTTCAGCTTTCAGAGTTCGGCATAAGTGAGAATGGCTCTTAAAATCTCTTTGTTCCGGGAAACAAACATAATCATGGATGTTCACAACGTAGACAGAACTTTTTAACATGTTTATGAAGTTTGCGGAATCACTAATTCTCCATACGTTGCCAAATGTGAGCTGATCATTCTCGAATTTTAAAGCGTCACAAGTTAAAAAAGTTTGAACCTAAGCATCATCAAACAAATTTCCGGATAAAATATAGTTAGAAAAGCAACCCAAAAGTTTCTTCTAAAGTAAAACTACCGAGAACTACATCTTGTTCAACCCAATTGGCTCCTTGCTTCGAATTTGTAGATCGATCTCTTCCACAACAAAAGGGAATATCTAGAGGAGGTAATACTACGAAAGTTGAACTAAATAGTGACGTTCTGATTGACCAACATCATGGTGGTGCAACAGCAATGAAGAAAAGTTTTAGATAAAAGTGTTTATTTAAGCTGTCGAAAATATACAGCGGAATAGTATATTCATTGCTGTTGAGATTCATTGGCACTGTGAAAACAACTGGGCATTATTTTAGTCTACCAAGGTGAAAACTATTTTATTATAAAAATAGGAAAAATTTTCCACCAGAAAACAAAATGGATAAAACTAACACGAATATGGGAAATAATGTCGGTGGAGAGTTGCGATGGATGGATGGTACAATTTAGAATAGTTTTTAAAGCAATTGTTGAAACTTTCGGAGGGCATGAGTGGATCAAGATATTGAACTTTCTTCAAAAGCCTAAAATCTTTTTAAATTTGTAATCACGAGCGAATTTGTTTTAAGTTTAATTATGATTTCAACTTTATTCTCCTTCACTATTCCATTATGTTACAGATTGCAGTCTCCATTATAATTGACAGAAACTGCTTTTAATCATACTGAACATGAAATGCTTCTTTTGAAAGATTTTCGCCCAAATGTCAAGGAAAATTTTTCAAGAATTATGGAAGTTGTAAATTTGCAACATAACTTCGGCTTTCTCTTAATAAAGAAATGAGTATGTTCAGTGCCAGAATCAATGTAATACGAAAATAAATCAAGCAATTGCAATTAGTTTTCTTGATGATTTTTCAAACCAGTAAGCCACAGATCCATCTTTACCAATCTTAGTAAAATGATTCCATTGATATCTAATAAAAGGTTTACGAATTTTGTAAATAAACTTGATCTATTCAGTCGCATTTGGATAGTTAAGGATTATAGCATTTATCTCAGTCACAATGTGAACTCCAGAAAGAAGTTTATCTACTCTGAAAAGGCAATACAAAATTGAAGGTTAAATAATGAATCTAACTCCAAATGTTTTTCCAATTTATTTCGAAAATTTAGTTTTGTTACAACACTATTAGTTATTATTTTTTCACTACTATACTTATTATATTATAATATAGTTATTATATTAAGAGTGACAATCCTATCACTACCAATAGGCAAGGATACGGAAAGGTGCTTTGCATACCATTTATAAAATCTTGAAGACAATTTAATTTGTAGAGGGCTTTTGAAAACTTATTCCAAAGAACAAAGAATAGATAAACAGTGAAACGCTATAAGCTAGGTATTCCCATAATATATGTTTGTGCTTTAGAACAACACGTGGCTTAAGATAGGCTAGGTTCAACCCAATAATACATAATAATAATACAGACACACACACACACACACACACACATTAATAATCATAATAATAATAATAATAATAATAATAAAAATAATAATAATAATAATAATAATAATAATAATAATAATAATAATAATAATAATAATAATAATAATAATAATAATAATAATAATAATAATAATAATAATAATAATAATAATAATAATAATAATAATAATATTAATAATAATAATAATAATAATAATAATAATAATAATAATAATAATACACACACACACACACACACACACACACAATAATAATAATAATAATAATAATAATAAACAGACACAAAAAATAATAAAAATAATAATAATAATAATAATAATAATATAATAATAATAATAATAATAATAATAATAATAATAATAATAATAA
>JABUQX010009115.1:37500-50000 GCA_015478945.1 Trachelipus rathkii
CGCTATGCCCTTGAAGTCCGCACCTCACCCCGTCCAGTGTTAACACAAATCTGATTGTTCCATAAAATCTCACTCTCCTCCACATCCCCCTCCAATGGACCATATGCTACAATCACAAGAAACCTTAACATTCTTAAATATAAATTTAACTATTAGTAACCATAGCAATGTGCCAGACACAAGTTACTCATCAGAATCGCAACTTTCTCACTCTCTCTCTCTCTCTCTCTCTCTCTCTCTCTCTCTCTCTCTCTCTCTCTCTCTCTCTCTCTCTCTCTCTCTCTCTCATTCCTCTCCACTCCAGCAAACACACATTTCGCTTCACATCACTAGAAATCTCCACTTTCTTTCATATTTGTTTCATTCAAATGAAGCATATCAAATTTAACCTCTCTAAATACATCCATCATTTCACCCTTTTCTCCTCGTCTTTTGTTCTTCTAACATTCCATATTCCCTCCCAGATGTTTCACACAGTTTCGCCGATAGATCCAAATTCCTTTACAGAGATCATGACCAAGTCTTTGCATACATGAGAATTTAAAAATAAGTGATAGCCGGCCACAACCCAGCTACCTCTGCTATCTTAGCAAGGCTGCGGAGTCGGAGTCGTGGAGTCGGAGTCATGGAGTCGTGCAATTTTCCCGGAGTAGGAGTCGGAGTCGGAGTCGAAAACTCTGTGCAAGTAGAGTCGGAGTCGGAGTCGAAGAATCCTGTGCAAGTGGAGTCGGAGTCGGAGTCGGAGTCGGAGTCAAAAATTTAGAGAACTATTATTATTATTATTATTATTATTATTATTATTATTATTATTATTATTATTATTATTATTATTATTATTATTATTATTATTATTATTATTATTATTATTATTATTATTATTATTATTATTATTATTATTATTATTATTATTATTATTATTATTATTATTATTATTATTATTATTATTATTATTATTATTATTATTATTATTATTATTATTATTATTATTATTATTATTATTATTATTATTATTATTATTATTATTATTATTATTATAAAAGTTTTTGGTTTTTATTTCAACGTTCTAAATATTTATTTTGTTGGACATAATTTAATTTCCTTAAAAATAATCTTGAAAATAGTATACAGGAGAAGTAAAGAAGATATATTTTGATTTCCCGACGCGTTTCTTCTCTATACTTGAGACATCTTCAGAGGATTATTTTTTGTAGCAAATGAGTCTTTAAATTGATATATAATAAGTAAATCAAATGTGATATTGAGTCTGACTGATAAAATACATAAAATTTAAGTACTTTGTCTGGTTGCGTGTTTTGATGTAGAAGGCTTCCAATTTTAAGTTTCTGGACTTCACACGATCCGAATACTATTGTGGCGTTTAGAAATATTACCAATAAGGGGATTGACCATGTGCCGTACAAAATGTTCAAAGAATTTGCTTGGACTGTAGAGATGTGATTTGCCCTGTCCGACAACACCCATTCTTCTTCAATCCAATATATTTCGACGCACAGTCTACCAGGGCAGCAATTCAGTACAATAACGATGGTTGTCGGGCAAAGCATCTCTTGTGCTAAAGGAAGATGAGAGTTTTTTTGGACTTATGGTATAGTCTGACTTTTTAATTTTTGAGGTGTCTTAAGTTGCTTTGAGGTGAGAATTCAAAATATTACAAAGGCACTTCTCTATTGACAAAGAGCATTGAAAGTTTTTGAAGAAAAAATTTATCGAATTTTTCTGATTATTTTAACTTTCTTTATTATATAATTTTGTAAGGGTTTTAGTAATTAAATTTTCAGCTGAATTTTGTGGATGATCACAGTTAATTAAATTTTACTTAATGCGGCAAATTTCTTCTCAAAAGTTTTCCTAGTTGAACATAGGTTGTATGCTCTGTAAACTAAAATTTTCACAATAGATTCTTTGTAAATAGTCAGTGAATAGGATCCATAGTTCATATACAGACCATTATCAGTGGGTTTGACATGTATGCCTGTAGATAATGAGCCGTCCTAATTAACATTGATTTTGATGTATAAAAAACAGATAGCATTATTAACCTGTTTCATATGTGAATTTTAAGCATGACAACTCTTGAATTCTATTGATGAACTGATGTATATGGTCTATGTTCCTAAAGTGGGAGGTTTCCGACATACCTTATGTAAAAATACGGGGTTAAAGTTGTTTGTTTCACGAAAGATTTTGTTTTTCCAGATTGGACATATAGAAGTCAGCAAATGTAGGTCCAAGTGGTGAGCCCATCGGCACTCCATCAGTTTATAGATATATGTTTTCTTTAAATTTAAACGGTGTTTGAGTACAACAAATTAATAAAAGGTTCTCATATGTTGTTCTGATATATCTGATGGGGGCAGGTTATTTGAGTGATACACTTCGTTAATTATTATGTCAATCGTATCAAGAACCGGTGCATTTATGAACAAAGATCCTACATCAAGTGAGGCGAATATATTAGTGACTTCAAGTTTTAAGTTTGATAATTTACATAATGTTTCAATATTTGATTTAACTATGAAAGAGTTATTAAGACATGGTCGGATAATGCTGTTCAGATATTGGGCATTCGTGTAGCGATTTTCGCACATATAGATATTACAGGTCTCAAAGGTGAATTTTCTGAGTTTTTGTGTATTTTTGGGTAACTCTCATTATATATATATATATATATATGTTATATATATATATATTTATAAAGAATTTATATATATATATATATATATATATATATATATATATATATATATATATATATATATATATATATATATATATATATATATATATATATATATATATATATATCTAGAATATAAAATCCAGTTCTTTTAATTTTTCAGAAATTTTTGTTTTTTATTTTATAAGCGATTCTTGTTAATGCTATTATTATTATTATTATTATTATTGTTAATATTATTATTATTATTATTATTATTATTATTATTATTATTATTATTATTATTATTATTATTATTATTATTATTATTATTATTATTATTATTATTATTATATATTATTATTATTATTATTATTATTATTTTTATATTATTATTATTATTATTATTATTATTATTATTATTATTATTATTATTATTATTATTATTATTATTATTATTATTATTATTATTAATATATATTATTATTATACTATTATTATTATTGAAACTGAAAGTATTAAACCGTTAATTTTATAATGGTCGTAAATAAAAATAATTTGCATTGTAATTACGTTATACATTTGTTTTCGAAACTGAAATATATTTGTTTGTCATGTGTTGTGCCTGCATCTTATGTCCTTACGGTACTTTACCGTATAGTATTTGGAGATTAGATTCATTGAAAATGGTGGCTATTTTTTCTCAAAAGCAAGTGAAAAAAAAATAAAAATTTTTTTTAATGCAAATCTGGAAGCACTAGAAAACAGAGCCGAAATTTTTGAATTTGACTGCTGAGTCGGAGTCGGAGTCGAGTCGAAAAGCCTGCTTAAGTGGAGTCGAAGCCTAAGCCTGCATCCCCACCTTAGAACTCGTAGCTTGGGTTTGAAGTCTGAGTCGGAGCTCTGGCACTACTACACCCGTCTCCCAAAAATTCAAATACCTCCCAATATTACTAAGATTTATGATACTTCTCATCCATTTATACACAAATATTCAATACATATATAGAAAAAGAAATATATAATATAAAGATATAGATAAAAATCCTCAAAGATATATATATATATATATGGTATACAGCATTATGCTGGAGTCATTCTGCTTTCACCTTCATGTAAATTCTTCGAGCCTAGTTATAAAGTTACGCTATCTCAACTGGCTCAACTCACCCACAGATGAGCACATTTTTGTGCTTCATGCTTAGCAGATTAAATCACTGGTAACATGTAAAGATGGAAGGCACTCAACAGAATGAGAGTGGCAGTGAAAGAAGGCACTCCAGCTAACCAGCTAGCGCCACGCATCAATTCAACTACATGCGCCACAAGAAAACCCTCAGCACTATGTCGGGAGTGTGGTGCACGAGTGATAGCCCTCGAGCACCTGCCGTCGCGGTACCTAGAAGAGCAAGGCACCAACATCGCGCCGCAAAGAGGAGGGTCAAGTACGAAACAGTTTATAAGCCTTTTGGCCTTTGACCGACCCTCCTGTCTCAAAGCCGGGTGAAACCAGAGCCCCCAGATATGCGAGAGAGAGCAGTAGTACTCCATACAAGGCGGATGAGGCCCTTGTATAGCTTGAGCAAACGAGAAGAGGAAAAAAAGTCTCGCAGTCTAAACAGAACTCCCAGTTTCTTTTTGAGGCCGCCCCAGCAACCGTTGTAAGTGAGGTTTCCAAGACAGATTTTTTTGTTTATGTTAAGGCCATGATGTTTATATTGTCAACAGGAGAGACGAGAGGACCGTCGAAAGAGATAGAAAGTTAGAAGGTGTCTTAGAGAGAGGGAAATTTGTAGAAGTTGGGGTTTTTAAATAATTGAATTTTACAAGGTTGAGACGACCCCACCCTGAAATTCTATCCAGATCAGCGTGAATAGAATCGGAAAGATTAAGAGAGAGGCAATTCTAGAAGTAAAAGAGGGAGCAGAATTGAAACAAGTTGAAGATGAAGTGTCGAGTCATCGGCATACGAGTGGATAGAGATAGTGGATGTGCAGGTGAGAAGATCATTAATGCAGAATAAAGTAGGAGATAGACAGAACCCTGAGGAACAATAACCACTATTGATAGAAAAGGAAGAAGAAGTCGCCCCATCAACAACAGCCGATATTGAGTTATCGAAAGAAAACTAGACATAAGTAAGCAAAGAGAAGGAGAAACCCAAAGGAGGGGCTTTGAGAGCAGCGACGCGTGCCATACCCGGTCAAACGCCTTGGATATGTCATGCGCCACACCACAAGTCTCCCCGTGTTCTTGATGGTGGAAACCATAGATCAGTTAGAGAAAGTATATCGCCAGTAGACCTCGAGCGCCGAAAGCCGTACTGGCGATCGGGAAAGAAGTGAATGAGATTTTAGATGATCTAAGAAAAGTGAGAGTTGAAAAGGGCTTCAAAGATCTTAGATAGAATACAAGTGAGAGCTATAGGGGCGATAGTTGGAAGGATCAGAGCGGCTTCCTTTTTTTGGAATAGGTTGGACATGGGCGTGCTTCCAACACTGAGGGAAAGTATTAGTATTGGGAGATATAGTGAATATAGTTGAACGAGGGGCGGGGTGAGCACGAAAGCACTCCCTCAAAACTGGGAGGAATGCCATCCGGCCACCCGCCTTCCTAACGTGTTCATAGATTTCAGGAGTCTATGCACCTGATCAAATGTAATCACAGGCAAAGGCATAGGGACACCTGAGAGAAGAAGGTGGAGGATGAGGAATGCCAGAACCGTCCAGGGTTGAAGAATTAGATGAAAAAGGGAGGCCGAAGAGATTGGCCTTTTCAGTTGGAGAATTAGCAACAGAACCATCATCAGATCGAATAAGAGGAGGAAAGACAGATTTACAGAAGGAGATCTTTTTGGCAAGAGGCCAGAAAGATTTATCAGTAGGAGAGTCAAGGAGGTTAGCGCACTGTTTGATGAGTCCGCTTTGCTCGTCGGGAAGAGCATCCCCTGCAACGATTTCTAAAGTAGAATGAAAATTAGCAAGAGCGATAGGGAGAACGAGAATTTTTCCATCTCCGATACGCACTGCCCTGCCTGAATGGCCAGAGAACAAGCACGACCGAACCATGGATTATGGAGGAGAGAAAGATTAAGTCGAAGAAGGAATGAACCTGCTCATCCTTTCAACGATCGGTTACAGCTCCCACCTTATCGACAGAAGTCGAAGCGTCACCAGAGACAAAGCAGTCATTCCAATTATAGTAGCGTAGAAGCAACGCAAGGCCCCCAATCGGCCCGATCAAAGTGCCAGAGAAAACGCGTAGGGCAGGATGGTCATGTTTGAGAGAAAGTATTAAAATTGAGAGATATAAGGTTGTGGTCAGATTTACCGATAGGAGCGGAAAGTGGTGTATTTAAAGAGAGAAGGACTATGGTGAAACATAGGTCAAGTGTGTTCAAGAATTGCTGGGACGATCCGAATGTGTGGGTTCTTTACGCCTGCTGTCTTAATGTTGAGACGCTGAACATCCGGGTCTTCCTCCCACCTAAATCAGTATGAGACGACCCCAACCCAATGTTGTGTACATTGAAATCCCCAAATAGAGGACCTCATTTGGCTGAGAAGATATAACAGTCTCGTGGAGAAAGTGTAGGATATTCAAAGAAAGGGTGAAAATCTGTTCTGTTGGGAGAACAGTAGCAGAAGCACAAAGATTATTGTAGCAGAAGGGAAGAAAGATTTTTAAGCCATAAAACATCGAAGTTGTGGGAGATTCGAGACTGAGACGTGTTATAGAGTGTTTATACTACATAGCACATACCCACCCTTCAGACGGAAAATGTTAGTTGGATGTTAAATGAGTTATAGATGAATTCTTAGCCATCTGAGCTCCCTATTAAGATAAAAGGTTAGGGTTAAATTGAGAGGATATTCCAGAGGCAAAGTTTGAGCTTAAGCCGCGGATGATAAAGTCGATAAAGTCCGAGTCTGTGCAATGGCCATTCTACACGCACACACAGCCACAGCAAAACAACAAAAACAGACAAAAACAAACAGACAAAAACAAACAGTCAAAAACAATGAAATCAGGATAAAATTTGTTTGTACGCTGAAACCTAAATTTAAAATAATATTGGGGAAATTAACGCTAAAACCGTATTTACAGAAAATTTAAAAGATCTAGAAAGTTAAAGCACACAAAATCTACACACTAAACTAAAACACATTAAATCTACACACACACACCTACACACACGCAGATAAACAAAATAACCTAAACAAATGACTAAAACAAAAGCTAAATTTAAAAGTACCCCAACGTAATGAAAACCTGCATTAAAACCGTAAAATTTAAATTTAAAACCTTATATTAATAAAAAGGGTAAAACCAAAAATCCCATTCATATAGATATTATCTCTTTAAAAGAAAAAGTAAAAAAATAAAATCAAACTTAGCTTAAAGTTTCACGGAGGTAAAATTTTCGGAGCAAATCCTCATTTATTAATTATATAAAGGTGATAGATATGTAAAAAAAATATTAGGAAAGCAATGAACACTAAAACAACACTAGGGAACAATAAATTAAATAAAATGGGTGGACAACTAAAATAAAATTTAAACACACGATTAAAATAACACAGGGAAGACCAATCACACGAAACAACCTCACAGCACGAGAGTCAACTATCAACTATCAACTATATATATATATATAAAAAAATATATATATATATATATATATATATATATATATATATATATATATATATATATATATATATATATATATATATATATATATATATATATAGGTCAGCCTTCAGGTTAGTGGATACCTGTCTCGTGCCTCCAAGATAGCTACATAAAAATGAATATTTTTGAAATCAAAGGAACATTTCCATATTGGAAAGGAAGAGTTGAAATAAATGAAGAGCTGATGAAAAAAATATATAATAAAAAGTAACATGATATATGATAAGTTGCAATTTAAATAAGAGCTACATAAAAAATTTTCAAGCAGTTTGAATGTTCAAGTTCTCGCGTAAATATGTTGCTAAAGGATTTATTTGATTTAATTGGTAATATAACAATCTAACCTAACTCTAACCTAACCTTACCCAACCTAACCTACTGTTCCACCCAATCTAATTTAAATTCCAACCTAACCTGTAACCCAAGTAACCCAACCTAACCCAACCTAGAATAACATATATATATATATATATATATATAAGGTATATAGTATATATATGTATATATATATATATATATATATATATATATATATATATATATATATATATATATATGATAGATAGATAGATAGATAGATAGATAGATAGATAGATAGAAAATTACCGAAAACAGGAATAAAAAACGATGTTTTTCATTCACATTTGTGTTCGTATATCTTTAAATAAAACAGCACAACACATGCAACAGATTTATTGATTTCATACAAAAGATATGTAACATAGATTCAACACGTAGGATATAATCTGATTGCACCCAAAGCAGGCCAAAATTTTTTTTTGTATAATTTTTTATTAATGTTTGCCAGTAGCAGTACGCACACGCGGTGCAAAATGTTATTTTTAACTAAACTCCACTAATAATATTCGGTGTAATTAATAATATTAAAATGATATTTTTTCCGGCATTAAAATGTTCGCCGAATTCAAAAATGTATTCATTTTTCGTTATAGCTATCGTAGCTTTTAGATACAGATATCCCCTAATCTGAATGCTGGCCATATATATATATATATATATATATATATATATATATATATAGCAGCATAGTTAGGCATATATGTTGTTGTTGTTATATATATATATATAAGTACAGCAGCAGCAGCAGCAGCAAAGTACATATATATATATATATATATGATAGCTATATATATATATATATATATATATATATATATATATATATATATATATATTCATATATATATATGTACATATATATATGTATATATATATATATATATATATATATATATATATATATATATATATATATATATATATATATATATATATATATATATATATATATATATATATATATATATCTTTTAGTGATATCTATTATATAGATGGTTTGTGCGCAGTCATAAGGAAGAATCATTTATCGGAGTTTCTCGACGCAAACATGATCCTCGCATGGTTATAGGGGCGACATGGCTAGCAACCCGGTCCTTCTTCTTTGGCTTGAATCACTCTTGCTCCAGCGTTGGGATCTTATGCGCCTAGAAACAAGATCCTCTGGAGAGGTCTAGGAGAACCAGTTTTGAGGCCTAATGGGAGAAGATGCTAGTTCTACTGAAAGGGCGAAAACCCTACCTGAGAGTGCTTAACTTGAGGACTGGCGTCCAAACCATTCCGCCGAGAAATGGCTTTCTGGAGTGTTCTGGGGTTAAAAGTTTCGGGCCAGAAGAAGAAAACGCTGGACCTACTGACAGGGCGAAAGCTCTTCCTGGGAGTTGTTATAGATTATAGATTATAGATATATATATATATATATATATATATATATATATATAGTGCTATATATATATAAAGACCCAAAAATATATAGCAAATATATATATATATATATATATATAAGGTATATATATATATATATATATATATATATATATATATATATATATATGGCGGATGCCCTTTATTGTTATACACACACACTTAATAAAATAAAACTTTAATATATTGTTAAAACATGGAAAATTCTTTATTTACTGAGGTATTGCTCACTATATTTCGCCAGCATTACGCGTGGCCTCTTCAGGTGAGCTTTATAAACTTAAAAAGTCTTCTACGTTGATGAGAGAGGAACTGGAGCTGCTATTATGAAATCCGGGTGGTTGTCAGTTTTTTATTTTTTGCAGGATTTTTTTGTAGAATTTTGTGTTTGTCATGATTAAATTTTGTGCTTCATCTATATTTATTTCACCTGCTATTTTATTGTAATTAGAGCTGTTTTTTATGCAGTATGATTCTATAATTTTTCTCTTTTTATTATCTGATGCGTACATGATGGGTTGCATATTTTCTATATTTATTTTATGATTGAGATTTCTTCTATGGCTGGTCAAGGCTGAATTTTGGCTGTCGTCCGTCAGGTCATCTATATGTTGTTGCTTGCGCCATCTATGGTTTCCCCAATATAGATTTTTGGGCAGTTATGACATGGTATTTTATAAATGCAATGTGTGTTGTTGATATTTTTAAATTTATTGGGTTTTAAAACTTTTTTCAATGGTAATGTGTTTGAAGGGGTGGTAGTGATGTTTTTTGGATTATTTGCTTTAAGTTATTCGCTAGTGGGTAAGGGACAGGTAGGTAAGTGATGTTGTCTTGAACTCTAGGGTTGCGTGCGTGATAATATTTTTCTTTTGCTAGGGCTTTTGAGATAATGTGATTCGGGTATTGTAGTTTTTGGAAAGTTGAAAATAAGAAATTGTATTCTTTTTGTAAAGTTGAAGGGGAACATATGCGAAGTGCTCTAGGAAAAGGGATGAGAGGGTGCCTATTTTTGTACTGATGGTATGGAATGAATACCAATGGATGTAATTGTTTTGGGATGTTGGTTTTCTGTATATTGAAAAACTCAAAACTGTGGGGTCACTCCACTCAATTAAAGTATCTAGGAAGGGAAGGGATTTGCCATTTGGTACTTCTATTGTGAATTGTAGGTTGTTATTGAAAGAATTGATGAACGTGAGTATGTTTTGTGGATTGACATGATTGGGGACTGCGCAGAACACATCGTCCACATATCTGTACCAGTGAAGATTTTCGAACAGAGGGTGGGGGAAGAAGTGATATTTTTCTACTAACTCCATGAACAAATTACTGATGATGGGGAGAGGGGCGAGCCCATACTTAGACCATGTTTTTGTTTAAAATATTTCGTGTTGTAGTGGAAGAAATTGTGTTCTAAAGTAAGATTGACAAGTTTTTTTAATAGATCGAAAGGATATGTGAGGGTTATGTTATTGTCAAGTATATGACGCTCCAGTAAGGTTAAGGCAAGAGGAACCGGTATGGAAGTAAACAGTGATACCGCATCGAAGCTAACAAATTGAAATGAATGTGGGTTGATGTTTTGTATTTTAGAAATGAAATCGGTAGTGTTGGTGATGTGTGAAGTTGAGATTTTACTGATTAGCGGTTTGAATTGTTCGGATATCCATTTTGAAAGTTTGTAAGTGATGTTGTTTGTATTTGATATTATTGGTCGCACAGGGATATTCTCTTTATGCGTTTTCGGGATTCCATAAAATTGTGACAGTTGGGGCATGTATGCTTTCGTGGAATTGTATATGTGAGGGTATTCTTTGCAGATGTGTTTGAGAGCGCTATTAAATTCATTTTGTGAAGTTTTAAGGGGATCTTTGGTTAAAGGGACGTATGTGTTACGGTCTGCTAGTAAATTGTTGCATTTGTTATTGTAATCTGTGTAGTTTAAAATAACAATATTGTTACCCTTGTCTGAGCGAGTGATTACTATATCATTATTGTTGGTGAGGGAGGTTAGGGATGTATAAAATTTGCTTGGAAACTTACGATAGCTTGCATTTTGAAGTGTTGATGACGTCATCATTCCCTTTAGAAAGCTATTGTTACACGAATGTTCTTTGTCGTTTTTACTCCAGGTATCAAAGTCTAAAAAAAATTGGTTTATTGCGTCTTGTTTGTCTATGGAGAAAGACAATCCGTATCCTAATAATATTTTTTCATCCGGAGACAGTATGTAGTTGGAAAGATTGACTATTTTCTGTGTGTTCGAGTTTACAACCCAATTGCTATTTTTGTAAATTTTTTCGAATTTTCTTTCCAAACTGTTTATCTTATTTCTAATGATTTGATTTTTTCTAATATGTGAACTATTTAAAGCTTGAGTGAAATCTATCAATGAATTTGGTTTTTCAGTGTACCATAAACTTTGAAAGGATTTGAAAGCCACGTGACATTTTCTGAAAGCTAATTTAATTTCTATCTTAACCTTTGCGATTCTGTTTGAGACTAGTTGTCTATGTATCCATGGAAACGGCTCGGAAGAATTTCTGTAAATGTTTCTATTTAACAGGGATTTCGGAATTATTAAGTTATTGAGGCATTTTTTTAAAAAACGAAGTTGCTCCTTCTTGATGTTCGCCTTGATCATACATTGTTGGTAGTACAAATGCTTTTTCTTAAGTGCGTAAGATATTTGAATCATTTTGTTACCGGGCAGTTGAATATTTATTTGGCAAAATTTAGATTTTAATCTCTATTTTCTTAATATTTATATGGCGGATGCCCTTTATTGTTATACACACACACTTAATAAAATAAAACTTTAATATATTGTTAAAACATGGAAAAATCTTTATTTACTGAGGTATTGCTCACTATATTTCGCCAGCATTACGCGTGGCCTCTTCAGGTGAGCTTTATAAACTTAAAAAGTCTTCTACGTTGATGAGAGAGGAACTGGAGCTGCTATTATGAAATCCGGGTGGTTGTCAGTTTTTTATTTTTTGCAGGATTTTTTTGTAGAATTTTGTGTTTGTCATGATTAAATTTTGTGCTTCATCTATATTTATTTCACCTGCTATTTTATTGTAATTAGAGCTGTTTTTTATGCAATATGATTCTATAATTTTTCTCTTTTTATTATCTGATGCGTACATGATGGGTTGCATATTCTCTATATTTATTTTATGATTGAGTTTTTCTTCTATGGCTGGTCAAGGCTGAATTTTGGCTGTCGTCCGTCAGGTCATCTTTATGTTGTTGCTTGCGCCTTTTGAAATCTATGGTTTCCCCAATATAAATTTTTGGGCAGTTATGACATGGTATTTTATAGATGCAATGTGTGTTG
>JABUQX010009116.1:0-5000 GCA_015478945.1 Trachelipus rathkii
AAACTATATATTCTATCTCGTCCCTAAATTATTAAAATATATCATACATTTATTTATTGATTTTTCCTCCTGGTCAACCACTTATAAATAGATATATATATTATTATATATATATATATATATATATATATATATTATATATATATATTTATATATATAATATTATATACTTATATTATATATATATAATATATATATTATATATATTTTTTATTATTTTTTTTTTTTGATCATATTTCTTTTCGAAAAGTTGCATTTGTTTATTTAATTTAAATAGCTGCCATTGATTATTTAGCTACGATAATTTTTCACTTAATGAAAAATTAAGTTTTCCCCCTAGGGTAAAACGTAAATATGTGTCTATTGCCCGGGGTTTTTTCCCGACTTTCTGGGAGTACCGTGGCAGAGGGGGCTATCCGTTTGCTCGCCACACTCTTCACCAGAATTTTCTCATCAGTCGTAATCCTCCCTACTTCATGATCATGCGTGTTCCCCCATACAATAAGGAAAAATATTTCCTTCCACGCTATGCTCTGCGAATAAGACCGTTATCGTTTTTGTCATTTGTGCTTACGCTCTCTAAGAAATGCTCACCCAGTTTTAAACTACGAATTTCGTGCATAAACCGAACGCGATTTCTCTCATAAAGTTATTTGGTTTAAAACATTTGGATAGCTGTTGTGATGGACGTGGTTTTGGAATAAACAAAAAATAAAAAATAAATAATGGTTTTATATTATAAATAATTGATTAACTATCGTGATGGAGTTTATCAATTTAGAAGGAATTAGGTTTAAAGTTAATTTATTGATGAAACATTCATACAACCCACGGACTTACACGCCGCCATCTTGTTGGTACATTTTTTCGTTAAGAACGTGTTTAAATTCGGCAAGCACGGGAAATAGCAACCTAACAGAATTAAGGAAATTCTTTACGTTTGGCGAGCATTTTTCTCGGCTTTGAGTTAAGTTGGACAAAAACGAACGCAAACTCGAGCATTTCTTACGTTTCGTAAGCACAAATACAAAAACGAAAACTGCTTTATTAAGGATGTTGCTAAATAAATTATATTGCACTATATTATTATTATTATTATTATTATTATTATTATTATTATTATTATTATTATTATTATTATTATTATTATTATTATTATTATTATTATTGATAAGATATTATAGTGTTGACATAATAAAATTGGAATTACCGGATAAATCCTTGGCACTGAAAAACCCTTCAACTCCTTCCATTTTGAGAGCCTCCGCGGCATCAATGCTGATAATTTTTGCCTTCGCTCTTTCGGACAAGACTAATGCAGCGTGAAGCTCATTTTCGAAGCGTGGAATATCGTCAACATACGTGGCTTCTCCTGTCGTTTGTTTAAGGGCTGATACGTGAGGAATTGGTCTTCCTACAGGGTCTATTTTTTCCTGATCTTCGGGAACCTAAGGAACCATTCACATTGTTTAATATCTTTATAACTTTTTCGACAATAAAGAACTTCTAAACATTTCACCGTTAATAAATTTAGCCTATAGTTAATTACCATTTAGATTTAAATCTAAGTTTGTTTAGAGTCGTACTAAATAAAGTATTAAATTTATTCAATTGTTACTTTTAATTTGAAAAAGCCAGAAAAAAAAATTAAAACATACCCCCATTATGTGTATTAATATAATTTTTTTTTTATTTAAAATATGAAAAAAGTTATTTCAATTTAATCACTTCAGTTTTTCACATATCTTTCCATACTTACATCTTGGAAAAATTGCATCGACTTCGTGCATGTTTTTCTAAAGGGCAAAAGAATTTCGGATTCATCGAGTTTCAAAGGTGTTCCAAGCTTAGGAAACTTTTTGTGAATTTCTTCACAGACGTACAGGTAAAATTTGAAGAAAAATCTGGAAAGAAAAGTTTAATTTTTCATGGACTTACTTTATTATTTTGTTAAAATTCAAAAAAGGAAAGGAAATAAAGTTTAGGACTGGCACTTCGACTTTAAGAGCCGAGATTTGAGGACTTCAAATGGAATAAAATTATTAACTACATCTCAAATAGAATTCTGCCAATGTAGAATATATACCTTTATAGTTTATTGTTTTATTATTTGTGCATTTATAAGCAATGGGAAAGTCTGATTGTTGCATCTCTTAGAAGTTCGAATAAATTAAGAATGAGAAAGAGAAGTTAGTTGTAATATATTTAAAAGTAGGTTTACTTTCCTCTTTGTCAAGTTTTGATAATAAAAAGTAATCATGATCAATTGCTATAAACATAATTTTAAATTAAATTTACCCTGCAACAAGTGCTTCTTTGTATTCAGCTGACGGATCATCAGAGGAGGATAAATTAGCTTTTGTTTCCTCTATAAGGAGAGAAATTCCAATGTCTAAAAGTGATTCATCCCACGTTTGTCCCACAATACTCTATTTAATATATATATATATATATATATATATATATATATATATATATATATATATATTATATATATATATATATATATATTATTATAATATATAAAATATATTATTTAAAAAAAAATAATAATATTTTTTTAACATATGGTTTTTGAATTTCAAAAAAAGTTTAATATGTTTTTTTAAGGTTCTATCTGACATTAGTGACATTATTAAATGTATGGGTAATACCCCCACAAAGAGTTTCCAAAGACTTACATCAATTGTTTTTTCCGCGTTGATCGTTGTCTTCGAGACACCTCCGATAGCAACAATCATTGAACGTATTTTCAAACTAGGAAATTCAAGAGTAACTTTCATGGCGGCGTTGACGATCGACGTATTTTTCCTACGTTTTTCGAGTGTTGAACGACTTGAAAAACTCATCTAGGGATAAATTTTTTTAAAAGTTACTATTTAAAATTTTTGTCATCTAATTCTTATCTTTAGAAAATGTGTTATGGTGGCCACAAGGAAATAGTCTAAAAAATAAATATCAATTTATATAAAAAAAAAAAAAAAGAAAAAAAAATGTTGCTTCATAAGTTTTAATCGTTTCCAATTTTCAAATTAATATTAAAATATAAAAATTATCAATATAATAATAATAATAATAATAATAATAATAATAATAATAATAATAATAATAATAATATATAATAATAATAATTATAATAATAATATAATAATAATATAATATAATAATAATATAATAATAATAATAATAATAATAATAATAATAATAATAATAATAATAATAATAATAATAATAATGACCATTTCTACCTAATGCTTTAAGTTTTAGTTTCTGATAATTTTACCTCATTTGTAAATGGTATTCGAATGGCCACTAGAACCTCATCGGCTTTCAAGATGTTCTTCTTTTTAAGGAAATCTCCACTTGCTCTAATTTCTTTTTACTATATATGATAATATATAATCTATATATATATATATATTATATATTATATATATATTATATATTATATATTATATATATTATATTATTATATATTATATATTATATATTATATATATTATATATATTATATATTATATATATATATATATAGTTGATCAATTAGAGTCGACATACTCGACACAGGATTTGAAAATGTGCAGCCAAAGGAAAAGGAAGTCGAAGATGAAAATGGTTGAAATTTGGTTTAAGAGTGGAGCCAATAACGGTTAGCGATTGGGTTTGAAAGCTGGAAGAGAATGGACGAGATGTCTTTGAAAGAAGACGGTTTCCTTCAAAGGAATTGGTTGTAATTGAAGAGTTTTTCAGAGAAACAGTTCCTTTGTAATAGCGAAAGTATAAGGGAATATCAATATAGTAGAAGAGAAAAGTATAGTAGAGAGAGTGAAAGTGTTAATAAAAAAATCGAAAATTACGGAAAAAATATGCGAGTGGAAAGACTACAGATTGAAATATATGCTCATACCAGAGAAGAAAACCTCTATTGTAGGAAGAAAATTAAAAATTCGTGAAAAGTTCAAAGACGTTCATACTCCAATTCTCATAAGCTTATTTAAGTGAAAGGTAATGTGCGTCAACTTTTCAAGAAAAAATCACCAGAAAGAAATACCAGTAAGAAAAAAAATATATCAAAGCTGGCATTTAAAATTTTCATACCCCAGTTTCCTCTCAGGAGTGAAAATTTTTACGTCACTGTGATTGAAACATCAATGATATATTTTTTACATCGTCAATATATAATATTTTATTTCTAGCCAACATACTGTATAACGCCAAAAGTAAAACCCATTACATGTTATATTTAACTTCATAAGAAATGTAAAGTTTCATATATATATATATATATATATATATATATATATATATATATATATATTATATATAATATATATATATATATATTATATATATATATAATCTATATTTATATATATTATATATATATATATATATATAAATATAGTATATATATAATATTATATTTATATATATATATTATATATTATATATATTATATTATATATATATATTAATTATAATATATATTAATACGTATAATATATATATATTATAATTATATATATATATATATATTTTATATTATATAATATATTTATATATATATCTATAATATTATATATATATATTATATATATAGAAGGAAAGCCTTTTTTAAAAAATTTCTTTTTATTTAGTTTAACCAAAATTAAAAAGACACATATTGATTTAAAAAAAACAGATTTTTCATAAAACAGTTAATAATAGTTTGTGAAACTTATTGAATATATATATATATATATTATTATTATATATATTAATTTATAATACCACCCACACACCCCATACATAACTAAAATAAATATAGGCCTACTTTAAACTAATATACTATATAATATACAATTTATAAAGTACGAAATATTATACCCAAAACACATAATAATAAATAAAACTAATAATAACACACACAAAAAATAAATATATATATAACTAACACACTTACATATATATATATATATAAATCATATATATTACAATACAAGAAGATAAAACCACCGTCA
>JABUQX010009116.1:10000-25204 GCA_015478945.1 Trachelipus rathkii
TTTTTTCTGTGAAGAGGATAAATAAAAATTCATTGAAACATTGATAGGTATGGTGTTTTCGATTTGAAGACATATAGTTTTTTTTGTGAAGATTTATATTTTCTAGAATAGATAGAACATTTGAGTTTTCGTTGGATGCTATAGATGTGTTATTTTTTTACCCCTATGTCGGGTAACTAGCAATAACCGATGATAGATTAGATTTTGAAGGGTCTCTTAGTTGCTCTATTAGTAGTATAATTTTCCGTACTAGATCGGAGGACCTTGTTAGCTGTTTCTCTTAGAGTTGGGACGTCTCTTATAAGGTAGATAAGGATAGATTGTATCGGGGTAAAGTTAAGACAAAGAGTTTGTATATTCCAGTTAAGTGACAATGAGGGTTAGAGCATTTTAGGATTTTCTATATATATTACTATCAATTGTTTTGTATATATAATTATATAATTAATATATATATAATATAATATTTATAATTTATTTAATAAATATATAAGTATTTATATATATTTAGTATTTATATTTATTACTCAAATTTTCAAGAATTGTATGTATTTATTAATTTTATATGATGATATATTATATTATTAATGGTTGATAAGTGATTAGTAAAATATTAAACTATAATAATCATTTATATATATTAATATATTATCTGATTATATTATATTATTTTATTATTATATAATATATATATATCTTTATCTATTAATATATATATATCTATATCGCTATATAGTAATATAACTATAGAGTTTTATGATAGTATTTAATTTATATATTCATTTCGTTTATTATATATAGTTATTATAGTAACTACGTTATGTCATAAGGAAATTGACGAAATAGGACAGAACATTTCACATTTTTCTGTTAATGATTTAATGAATTGAAAAGTTGGATTTATCTTTTTATATACTAACAGGTGCTTAGAACGACGAAGGCAAGTGTTCGAAGCCGTGAGAAGTCTTTTACAGAGTGTATTGATATATTATAATTAGGGAAGTTTTTTGAATCAAGCATTTGTGCGAGTTATTCTATGAAGCATTCGTATATCAGCGCTTAGCAAAATGATTCACCGAAAATTTTTGAAGCCAAAAAAAAAAAGAAAAAATATGACAGATTGAAGAGAGGAAGTAAAGAGGAAATCCAGTAGAAGATTTCTCACGAAAGTCATACTCGCGATTGAAATAAGATTAGAAGAATTATGACGTTTTCACAAATTCTCTCGTTGCGTATAGATTATGATTTGTAAAGAAAGGTTATATACCAATATGGACTCTATTATAGAGGATTTATATGGATCTTCTTTCCTCCGATCAAGGTTGAATAAGCCCCAGGTTTCAAGTGGGATAGAATACATAGGAATTGCATGTGGCAGAAGCGGACAGTTTACTCAAAGAAGGGTTAAAGGTTTAGATACAAGTTTCTGGGTAAATACCATAAAAACTACATACACATTCTAGTTATTATCTATAGTGACTAGAAATTAATTGGTTATGATATATTAATGTTAGGCAAATGGAGTTGGTGGAATGTGGAGTGTGAGGAATAGCCCGGAATTATCTAGAGTGAAATTTAGATGGAAAAGTTTGAGCAATCAGTTCGCTTTAGCAGAAGTTAAGGTTAGTCAATAACTCTCTTGGTTATAAACTTAGATTTGAAGGAAATGAGGTAGAAGGAAAAGTTAGAGCTAAATATTTTTTAAAAATGCATGTATAAGAGCATGACGAATGAAGAAAGAGACTTGCTATTATTTATTCTTTACTGAATAATATAGTTTTTTTTAAGCATCTTGAAGTATACGTTCTTTTCGCAAGAGTTCGGGATATATCTACGAAGACATGTAATTCTGACTAAAGAGTAACTATTCAATGGACGAATGAGCAGAGACAAACGTTTTATCACAGGGTTTTATTATTTTTAGTTGGAGGGAATAAATATGGAAGTATCACCTCTGCTTAGGGAGATATTCTAGTATCGATCTATAACTAAGATTTCTCTTGCGTCTAAAAGTGCATAAAATGATATCGTGAGGAAATTTTCATAGAGTACACACTCAGAGGTTGGATAAAGTTAAGATCCAAAGTGCAAAACGTCTTCTCGATTAACAGATATTATATCATTTCTTGTACAAATAGACATAAAAGGTATTAAGCAAGTTCAAATGATTGGGCATAATAGACAAGATCTAAACCTTAGAAATCACAATAGAAAACAACCATTGCTATTTATCGTAATCAATGTGTATCTATGGATGAAAATTAAGTTATCCAACCAGTCGGTATTTATTCGGTATCGTTTTTTTTGGAACGCTCTGATAACTGGTTTGGCCTTTAATTAGATAAGCTTAATTTCCGTCTGAAGAGGGTTGGTCTTTTTAGAAAGTGGAAATTATGAACTAGATGACCGCAATATATTGTATAAATTAGGTGAAATAAGAGGGATTGGTGTAACAGAGAGCTGGCAGATTCTTGGGTGACCAAAAACTTTTCATCAGAGTTGCGAACCATTTCCAGGTGATGATCGGGGAAAGAGTAGCATGAACAAGGATTATCTTGTTGTGGAGATATACGTTGATCTCATTTTGTAGAAGAATGTCTGTAAAAGTGGATTTTTTGTATTTGTAATAAATGATCGTTCATTGCTTTGTGCTAAACTGTCGAGTGTAATTGACATACCTGTAGCCTTTGGTAAGATTGTTGTTATGTAATAGGCGCTGTTAAAGCGGCGAACCTACTTTAACACCTTGAATGAGTCGGAGTGTATTGTAATCTTAATACAATACATAGTCGCAATGGTGGTAATCTTTTACTTTTCAGACTTTATCTACGTTCAACCCTTGTAATATTATTATTTAAACTTTTAATTACGTCCCAAAAGTTTGATTTTGTATGATTTGCTTTAGGTGAGTAGTTTAGATCAAGCCTACTACTCGTCAAATAATGCAGAAGAACTTTTCTTCTTCATTTTTTCTATGAAGAGCCAGGTCCCCACACCTTCTTACACATTAAAAAGACAAAGGGTGGGGGGGGGGGGGGGGGGGGAGTGGGGAATAAACGATTATATATTACGATATATTTTTTTATTGTAAATAGGGGGGGAACAAGGGGGGGGGGGGGGGGGGGGGGGGGGGGGGGGGTTTTGCCCTAGGGAGTAATAAAAAAAAATTAAAAAAGACAAAAAAAAAAATATTTGGTGGGGGGGGGGGGGGGGGGGGAAAAGTTTTTTTGCGGCTTAACTCTTCCCTCTCTCTACTTTTTCTCTTATTTTTTCCGCGGGGGGGGAAAAATCAAAAAAAAAAAAAAACGCTAAATTTTTGGGGGGGGGGGTGGGGGTTTCCCCCCCCCCAGCCCCCGCCACCACCATCGATAATTTATAAGTAATCAATAGTCATTTTTGAGGGCTAATTTTGGAAAATTGGTTACAGTTCCTGCTGTATATCGTTTGATTTCATTTCAAACTTAATGCTTGAACATTTATATTTGGTATTTTAGGCTAATTGAGAGAAACTATCTAGGCAAAAATTAGTAATCAGTAGTTAAATCTATTTAACAAACAACAAACTATTCATCTATGATTTTACATGGAAAGACTTCTTGAAAGTTATTAAATTGAGCATTTATAGTGAAGGATTGAGATATTACAAATTAAATTCCATATTTTTAGCTGTTAGTGTAAATTTAGGGAGCATAAACGTCAGTAGCTGTAAAGTTACTTTTTCATCTTTCGGAAGTTATTTTTTAGAATCGTCCAAAATCGATTTTGTCTGATGAATTTAAAACATGTCATTTCTAACATGTCAGCTTTCAAAGTGTTAAAAGAATCAAATGAGGAGGTCAAAAACTTGTTTATTGCAGACTTTATGCTGCTTTCTTCACTGCAATTTATGCATTAACAAACTGTGATTAAATTAGTTTTTATTTTACTATTATTAATTAATTAATACAAGAGTCTACAAGAAATTGAGGCTAAGATAAAGAAAAACTGAGCAAATAAATTATGCCTTGTTTGTGTAGTGAATGATTCAACTATAATAAACAATAAGTACTGCTTCTGCTAGGGTTCTGTCAAGCCACTAATTCTGCCCGACGAACACATCGTAATGCAGGCAAATTTATTTTTCATAGTTTGAATGGAACTAAAATTTGCGCGCACTCACACACGCCGCACAGAATTCCTATTCCTACTTATTTTCCAACTATAATACCCTGTGTTAGATTCATTTGAACTCATAAGAAGAAGATATTAATAATGTCTATTAAAGTAGTTATTCAGACGATATTAATTACTTTTTTAATATTTAATTAATTATAATTAATTATTTCTTTATTATTAATATGTTATCCGTTTAAAAAGAAGTAACGGAATGCTTAATTTCACACCTGACTCTGGAAGATAAGTGTGCTTCAGATGCCATTAAAATTTACAATGAATCCATTTACAGACACCGCATAATGCATTTCCTCATATACTCTGTAAAATATAATAATAATAAATAATAATAATAATAATATAATATAATATAATAATATAATAATAATAATAATAATAATATAATATAATAATAAAATATAATAATAATAATAATAATAATATAATAATTAAAAGTTTTTGATTTTATTTCCAAGTTTTCTTGAATAGTTATTTCTATACATAATTTATTTTCTTAAATAATCTTTGAAAACAATTTACATGAGAAAAAGAAGATATATTTATTTAGATTTCCCGACGCGTTTCGTCTTTAAACTTTGAGTCAGAACTATACCATAAATCCAAAAACTGTCCATTTCTTCAGCAAACGAGATGCTTTTGACTCGAAACCATCACGTTGTGTACCATTTAACTGCATCGCACGCTCAGACCTCCCGTACCGCCCTCGACCATAATACTTCGGTCTACCCACGCCCGCACTCGACTTGGTCGCGCCCACACGGGCACCCCATCATCCAACCATCGCTACAGTCCACGCCAAATCTATTGAACCACTTCCCACAACGGCACCATTGCCTCAACCCTCACTCATTAGCCACCACTATTCTCCTACACTCTCACACATCTTACTCGGATCATGCGAGTCCAGAAACTTAAACTTGGCGGAGGCCTTCTACATAAACACGCAGACCCAGACATTACATAAATCTTACATGTTACTTTATCTGTTGACTAAATATCATCTTTGTTTAATTTTATACTATTAATTCTAAGACTCATTCGCTACACACGCACTTAATCCTCTGAAATTGTCTCAACGCTCTCTAGAGCGAAACGCGTCGGGAATCTCAACATCCCCACTCACTCTCTTCTTTCTTCTCATGTAAATTGTTTTTCAAAGATTATTTCTAAGAAAATTAAATTCATGTACGAAATTCTCACTCTCTCACGCCAACACCTTGGGAATAAAATCAAAAACTCTCTTCTAAATCAAAGGTGATATTGAAAATTTATAAACAGAAAGTATAATCATCTAATAATAATAATACATCAATAATATATCACTATCAATAATAATATAATAATAATATAACTAATTCATAATATACATAATACATAATAATAATCTAATAATAATAATAATAAAATAATAATAATATAATATAATGTTTTTTTATGAGTAGTGTACAGTGAACTAACACAGCAACAAGAAGCGGCTATAACGTGTTAGTTACTAACAAGAGGAGAAGTTCATAAACTTACATATAAATAGCGTGAAAAGGGTTAATTCTTATAGAGGATGGCGTTCAGGTGTGAAAAAAGGAAAAACTGTCCCCAAGTGAAGAGATTCTGCAATATGCAACAAGGCATTCCCGAGAGGGAATGGTAACGTATATTGGGAAAAATTTCACAGTCTGATAGCAGAGATGTTTCTGCAGTCACACAATATATGGTCGTCGTAAGAGGATGAAATAAACAGCAAAATGGGCAGGAGATGGGGGTTCTCTCTCGCCATATGAATAATCACTCTTCAGGTTGGTGTGCTCTATAAACGCAAAACGGGCCAGAATCAGCTTCTGGGCGATGACTGTCTAAAGGGAAGAAAGGCGCAGATTCCTATAAGGGGGCTTTAACACCCAAGATTGGCCCCACGAGCATCTTTTCATCTATGCTGCAGCCATGATAAGAACCTTTGAATAAATTCACGTGCTGGGAGGTGTCCAATCGAATGTCAGGCGGAAAGTAATTGCTTGTTTATCTGTTGTCAGGCATTAGGGTCTTCCCGGGACAACGCACATGAGGACTCAGGCAGAATGTATTCCATTTCACCATATGCAACGAGAAAGAGATCCATTGATGCTAAAACCATGGATTTCTCGTTCTTCCCTGCTAATCGATTGAACAATGCAGGGCAGTACTACTAAGATCCGAGAAGGATGGTTATACTTCATCAGTAAGTTGGTTAATTTTGCCAATGCCATAGCCCAACGTCGTTCGACTGAAAAAATGAAGGAGTAGGATGGCAGGGAGTGTGAAATGGTGAGATCGGGAAAGACAACCGATGCTTCCACTTTCCCGTCCATCTTGGAACCGTCGGTCACAACAGGAGTTGAATCATTGTGGACCTCTTTATGTGACAAAAAAAATCCAGCAAAATAGTTGGGCGGACTTCAGGTTTTGTCAATGACTGTATCCCGAAGCATACAGACGGTGGAGGACATACCCAACGTACATAGGTATCGGCGAATCTGGAACGCAAGACCAGTAGCAGAGAGAGGCCTAGGAAAGTTAAGATAGAAGTCACAACCTCAGAGAATGGCCAAAAGGCAGGATTGTTGCGGAGACGCTCTATTAGAGGTGACAAAGCAGAGGAAGCGGAGATTTAAACCCGGAGTAATAATGAGCACATGAGTTGTTCTCTCCTCAAAGAGAAGGGTACCACCCCAGTCTCCACCTCCAAACTCTCTCCAGAGGTAATCGGAATGTTCATGTCATTATCCGCAACAGACCTTCGTTCTAAAAATGGTTAACAAGGCGAAAATAGGATTGGAAGGACTGGTAATATATTGTACAGTCATAGTCCAATTAGGCTCTAGCGAGCATGATGTAGAGACGCAGCATAGTCTTTCTGTCCGCACACCATGTCTTGGAAGTGAGGTGCCGCAAGAGGTCCAACGATCGACGGCAGCTAGTTTTAAGATGATTAATGTGAGGTAGGTATGTAAGACGCTCATCAAATAGCAAGCACAAGAATCGCACCGTTAGCTCCACATGAATGGGGGAACCATACAGGTGTAATACAGGATTTGATTGGAGTCGTTCTCTTCGTCGAAGGTTCTTCCTGAAGAGCATGGCTTTTGTTTTGGATGTAGAGAATTTGAAGCCACTCGCACTACACCAGGACGTAACCCTGTCAATGGCAAGCTGAAGCTGACGTTCCATACAAGGAAGTTTTGCCCTTGTGACATACAGTGCAATTGATCGGTCCACATATGAGCGCAATCAAATCGACTTCGGGAATCGCACTACCCACTCATACAAATCATACTAGCCTAACAGCAATACACTTAGACATACTCTCTGTGACACCCTCTTCCATAAACATTTCGTGACAAAAGTGTTGCCACATGTCCTCGTATGCCTGATAGTGAACCGAGTCCGTATATCATAGGGATTTGCAGGAAGTGGGCGTGAAGTTTGGTCCCCTTGAGGCCATTGAGTGAATGTCTGGTAGAACTCTCACTCTCTCAGGGGATTCATTTGTTAATATATAACTACATAAGGATTTCTAAAAAATAAGTAATAATTGAATAATTATATAATATAATATCAATGAATAATATAATAGATAATAATAATGATAATTATATGATATCATATTAAACGTCACTACAAATACAACATAAGTTTTTAAAAATAAGATAAAAATATAATATATTTTAAGGAGCTGATGTTAATTTTTAACTATTGAAGAAAAAAAAGAGAACTGGGGTCCTTGACGCGCGGAACTATTGTCTGTTATGTTGGACGATCCAGCAAACACATGGCAACAGTTCTCAAAATATGATCGAATAATCTCTTTTTGGCGTCTTCACGATCTCTGTTACGGAATATAACCAGAGAAAAAATTAAATTAGGTTATTATTATTATTGGTATTATTAGTTATTTATTTAACTTTTATTATTGTATCATTATTATTCATTATCTTTATTTATCATTATTTAATTATTATATTATTATTATTATATTATTATCTGTTTCCTTAATTATATATTATTATCTATTCATTCATTATTATTATTATTAAATTGTTGTTGTTTTATTTATTTATTTATTGAATTCATATATTTTTAATTTTATTTTGTTTTATTTATTTTAATGTTGTATAAAATAGATAAAAAATTCTTTGAAGTTGCTTATTTTTTTTTTGTTTTGTTATTTTATTCTTTTACCACGTTTCTTGAATATGAACTCATTTAAATCAGTTCTGTGGAGCCGGTAAAATATTTTACCTCACTCCGACTCCATCTATTTTAATATAACGGTAACTCATTTTGCTCCGGCTATAAGCTCCGAATCCTTTTTTATTATTTATTCTTTCCAACTCCACCCAAAAGACAATGTTGATCCCGCGCACCGACCTATTAAATAAATTCCTGCTTCAAACTACCACCAATAAATCCTGTGAGGCTTCCGGTTTCTGGCAGACTTTAAAGTAATTGCCATTTCTTACCTTCAGACCACACTCGTAGGCTAACCGTGTGTGCTGTCATTGTGTGTTGTGTGTGTGCTGTAGTGTGTGTGTGTTGTGTGCTGGTGTGTGTGTGGTGTCGTGCTGGTGTGTCAGGTTTGTTTGTTGTTATGTGTTCAAACACATTTTCTATATTTCTCCTCTTAGGAAGTTCATGAAATATGCTTAGGATATCTGTAAATATATAAAAATGAAAATAAAGATTCTAATACTCGAACTGGTTTCTGTTTTCACTATTTTGAGTTTCATTTTTCTTCTTTCAACTGTCGTTGAAATGGTTGTCGCGCCACTCTCTCAATTTCAACGTTAGTATATCTATATTTTTTATATCTTGTTAATCTGTCTTTCTGGGACCTCAAGCAAGCGGTGAGAGAAACATCTGAAAGCTGATCCATTTACTTTCTCTATTTTTCGTATTTATTCCTAATAATTTGTACGACATATATTTTGTACTAATACGCAATATTGAGGTACTATTCGTTAGTATTATTTAGTATATAGTATATATGTATTATGATATATATATTCATTTCTATATATATTATATAGTATATATATTACTAGCCGGCTATTCGTTCTCCTTAGTCTATTCCTACGGCCGGTGGAATTAGTTATAAATTGTAGTCACTATTTGTTTTGAGTTCCTCCATTATAGCTATTCCTACTTTATTATTGTATCTGTGAATTTGATTGTCAATTTACTCTAGCGGCATTACAATTACATCTGCAGCCTTAAACTTTGTATAGTATATTTAATACCGTTTGCAGTGAATTCTCATTCCACTTACCTGGCAGGATCTTTTATCAATCCGGCTGTTATTAGTATATACATTTTGGGGTTTCCCGTATTATTCTAATATTGGTTATTAATATTCTGGTTACCTTGAGCTTACCTTACTAGTCTGTTTATACCCCTTTTCATAGCAGTCTACTATTCCGTAACTCTGGTATAATATAACCTTACCCTATCTAAGTAGGTTTTACGCCTGGCTTTTATGTATCCTCATTAGCTTATGCTTTCCTTCTGTTCCTGTTTATCCCTTTTAGTACTAATATTTACTATATATGGTCTTATATACCTTTGTTTTCCTGTTTAACTCATATCATTGTGCTAGTGTCATTTTATCATTGCTACCTGGTATTTTATTTTATGGTATTAAATTACTACTACTAATATTATATATATATACTATTTATCTATATTTTTTTTCTATTTATTTTCTTTTATTATCTATTATCTTTTTTATTTATTTTTCTTGTGTTTATATATCTATTATCTAGCTCTAGTTTTCTCTTTGATCACTCCATACTATTCCCTACCCCTATATATATCACTCACCCTATTACTATTTTAACTATACTATATTATATATCTACACCCCCTCAGATGATCATTATATTACTCCTAAACTGATTTATATTGATATAGTACCGTTTCTATTCCTTTTCTAGTACTATATATTATCATTATACTACTATCCATATACGCCCCTATTCTACTATACCGCTTCTACCTTGCCCCCCCGTAATAACTACCTATTATCACTACTATACTACTACTATTCTACTCGTTTTATCACACTGGTCTACCTCGTATTTTATTTATTATATACTTATTAATAATCACCTTACTTTATATGTATACGATTTATCTTTATTAATCTCCTTTCACAAATTTTTTAGGCAGTATTCACACTGCCTAGTCTTCTTTTTCAAAATTATAATGTGTTCTCTTTTTTGCTAGTATAACTTCCTTTTCCCTTTCGGTTCCATTTTATTCAAAAAGCCTTTTTTCTTAAAAAGGTAGGATTTTAAACTTATACTTAGTACACTTCTATTTCTACTATAATTTTAGATTCCTATGACTGACCAGTTATTTGTAATTCTCCAAGCAATGAAATTGGGTCGCCTCCGGACGTGATGATTGTTTTAGTTTGATAGTAAGTTCATTCACGCAGAGAGGAATCCTTCTTGGTGATAAATAAGATTGCTTCCCGTCATCAATAAATTTTGCGACTGAAGTTTTCGACACTCCAACTGTTTACGAAAGGAAAGATATTTTAGTAGAACATTCTACAAATAAATTCTCAATTTTGGACTTTATTCATGAGTAATATCTATCTATCAAAATGCATTTATTAAAAGGTATGAAACAATTCGAAATTTGAACATCTTTAAAATTTGCAGATTTTAAAATTTACGTAATTATCACCATTGTTTATTGTAGGAACCATTAGCATTTATTTTTATCCTTTATGCAGAGGGAACATATTTTAAAGTGCGCAAATTAGTTAAAAATGAACGTATTTTATTGAAATTTATTGAAATTGTATTTTTGTTTAGAAATTTAATTTAAAAATTTGAATTTTCCTTATTAAAGTATTTTTGACCTGGTCCAAATTTTTTAAAACTTAATAATTAATCAAATATTATACCAGTATAATATTTTCTTAGAAATATAAGAGCAATGCCGATTAAACGATTTTAAATATTTGTAAATTTGCAACACTAAAATATACCAAAAAAGGATGATATACTATTGCAGTCTAAGCAACAATGTATTCAACAATATTTATTATACATGAGATATACTTTGATATGAACATCTAAAGTCGCAAGTACAAAATTATGAGTACAGTAAACTCACTAATTCAAATAGCTTTTGTTTATGAACATAATAGGAATTTTTTTATAGACTTTAAGATAGGATTCACATTTATGAAATCATATTTTAATTAATCTTCTTCTCTGGAAGGGAATGTCCTGATGATGTAATTAAAATCCTGAAGTTGTATCTGAAGTTGTACTGAAGTCACAAAACACTAGAAAACTCTTTAAGCTATAATAGAAACTGCTATATGTTCGTTAATATGAACAGTACACGGTTTCGAACTTTTCATATTTGGTTCCAGTTTGTTTCTTGTGTTTCTTTAGATAAAAGATTTCAGGTCTTTTATTTTCTTAGTCATTATCGAGATGATAATGGCTAGAATATTGATGGAATCATGGAAGCAGTTGAAACTTTATTAAAATTTAATGGCTACGTAAGTCAGAGTCCATGATAATGTAGATTGTTATAAGGAAATCGGAAAATCATATATACGATTAGTAAGTAAATATGTTGAAAAAATGCCTTGTTAAGTGCGATAACGAAGGAAAATTCATGGAATCTTGCTCTTTTTATGAAATAGTTACTACAGAGATTTATTTTCAGAGTTTAAGGTCACAATTTTTTCGAATGACCGAAGAAATGAAGATATGAACAATTATTTATAGCTCCAGTTCTTCAATCACAAAATGAATTATAATTCACCGTAATTATAATTTATCTCTGATGAATTATAATTCATTTTCTCTCAGCTAATAAATACCCCATTACGTTTTTGAAACATTTTCAAGGTAAGAACAACACTTTAGCAGATTTCGCTCTGAGAAAGGATTGCTGATATAATTAATGATTTCAAGAAAGAGCCATATAATTTTCCAGAATTAAGAACAGCAATCCATTCAAAACTAATATTGCTTCAGATATATCCTTTGATCATTACAATCATAGTTAATTTTTTGAGTACTTTCCTTAGTCTGTTAAAACTGCCACAGTTTACTATTTCCAAAATTTAAGTATTTTTTAATTTCAATTTCATTTAGCCGAACCGACACCTGCTATTCACATATTTATTAAATATAAAATATGAATGAGTGTTTTGAGTATATATATATATAGCCTATATATACTATCTATTATTGTATATAAATATATATATATATATTATATATATATAAATTATTATATATATATAATGTATACAATTATAGTTTCAAATCGCCATTTTACTTTTATTCGTGTACTATTCTGGGGTCATATATATATATATATATGATATTTATATATATATTTATATATATTAAGGTATATATATATATATATATATATATATATATATATATTATATAATATACCTATATATTAATATAATAATACTATATCATATATTATATATAATATATATATTTACTATTCCCTATATTGAGTATGGTAGCAAGCAGCGAGCTTTATAAGTGCGAGACTTAATTCAATTATCAGTAACACACAGAAGATAGGAAGAAAATTCCACAAAAACAGAGGTGGGCGGAAAGAAGGAAGCACCTTAGCAAGCTAGCCACTAGCTTGAAGTTACAATATCAACACACAAACATGATCGCGCTGAACATTTTTTCCAGCCATCGCCTTGTGCAACCGAGGGCTTCGGTAAAGGTGGTTGGTACGCGAGTGATAAGCTCCCCCGAGCACCCTGCCGCTGCGGTACCCTATAGAAAAGAGATAAAGCACCAACATAGGGAAAGAGGGTCAAGTAACTGGAAAGTGCAGAATCAGTTTAATAACCTTTTGGCCTTGACTATCGACCTATCCAAAACCCGGGTGAAACTAGTGCCCCCCCAGATATGAGAGCAGTCCTCCATAAAGGGCGGATGAGGCCTTTGTATAGTGGAGCAACTGAAAAGTCGGAAAAAAGTCTCGCAGAGTAAACAGAATTCCCAGTTCTTTGAGGCCGCCCCTAGCAACTTGTTTTGGATGCTTGAGGTTTCCAGGACTTTTTTTGTTTATGTTAAGGCCAAGGATGTTATATTGGTCAACAGGAGAGACGAGAGAACCGTCAAAAGAGACTAGGAAAGTAGAAGGTGTTTTAGAAGGGAGATTTGTGAAGTTGGGTTTTTAAAAGAATTGAATGTTCACAAGGTTGGAAAGACCGACCACCGGAAATTCTATCCTTAGCTTTTCAGTCGGAGAATTAGTAACAGAACCATTTAAATTCTATCCAGATTCTAGAAGTAAAAGAGAGATCATTATGATATAAGTTGAGAATGAATTTGTTGAGTCATCGGCATACGAGTGGGATAGAGTTAGGTGTGCAGGTGAGAAAAATTATTAATGAACAGTAGGAATAAAGTAGGAGATAAGACAAAACCCTGAGGAACGCCCTTTTGACAGAAAACAAGGAAGAAGTCGCCCTCAACTAAATCTAGCCGCATTGAGCGATTTGAAAGAAACTAGACATAAGTAAGACCAAAGAAAGGAGGGAAACGCCAAAGGAGGCCAAGCCTTGGAGAGCAGTGACAAAGTGTCATACCCCCTGTCAAATGCCTTGGATTAGTCATATCCTCACCATGCAGTCTTCCCCGGGCGGAAAAACTAATTATATTCAGTTATATAGGAAGTATATCGCCAGTAGACCTCGGGCGCCGAAGGCCGTACTGGCGCCATACTATATATATATAGTATATATACTATATGATCTATATATATTATATATATAATTTTATACTACTTACCTAACACTTGTTACTTTTTTCCCTACTATACAAGAATATGACCCAAGTCGACCAAAATAGCCCCCACCCTCTATATCCTTCACCTTACTGAAAGGTTTATCACTACTATCATTACGGGGGTATTCGGTTGGTTGTTTTTACTAGGGGTTAGTTTATATACTACTGTTTCTATTATTTTACTGATTATTTTTACGTATCTACCGGTATATATTACTATATAATAGTTATTAAGTTTTTCACCTGCAGGTCAAGTAGGGATAAATATAAGATCTTGAGATGGATCATACGGGGCGAGGTTTTTGGGATCAAACAAAACTGGTGTGTGTTCTATATCTGTTAATATAAAACATAATTATCGGGGATAATGTCTAGACATATTTCCACTTTACTTTTTCACTTAACATAAACGCCATTTATTGTATTTTTCAATCTACAAGATAGAAACTTAATTGGTTACTGAATGCACTTCAGAGTAGCGGAAAGGAAATCTTTTGGTCTACATTTTTGTAAGAGTCTGACAAATTGAAGTAGAACATAATGAATCAGTATTATTTCTAATATAAGCGTTTCTGCGACTATCAAGTAAGAAAATCGAAGATCCAGAGAAACTCTTAAAGAGATAAGTAAGGAATAGAAAAAAAAGTACTTTCCAGAAATACCTGAAAATTGAAATTGTCTGGTTTGAATGGTGCTGTTGTAGTCCAACGATTCTTGACATCTCTAAAACTACTCCAATACTCTTAGCAGTTAATGGGTAGAAGCTAATAAATCTTACCATACAATGTCACCCGAATCAGGATGACTGTTAGTACTTTTATATGTGATTTTATCTAGTATAGGGTATACTTTTCTTCCTTTTGTGTATATTCTTCTATGTAAACCTTGCTTTATTTATTTATTTTTATATATGTATATTTTATCATGTATTTATCTCATATATTTATTACCATTATATTTATTGTATATATATTTTCTATAATCCTTACTATATTATCGATTTATCTTGTGACGACACAATTAGTTTTATTTAGTTTGCACCGATACCAAAATTTGAGTCGGATACCGATACCGATACAAGTACCCGCTATTTTTTCATTGCCGATACCTATCTGATACCCAAAATTTTTTTGCCGAACCGATACCGATACCATCGATACATTTTATTTTATATATGGGCTAATACTATATA
>JABUQX010009117.1:0-15000 GCA_015478945.1 Trachelipus rathkii
GGTTGGCGGTAGTTTTGCCAGGTCAAAGTTAGATCTTAGCTCACTTTTCTTTGTCAAAGTCAAGAATCAGTAATATCGGGGATCGTTCATCGTAAAGTATTTTTTAAACCCATACAGATACAGCACAAATTTCTCGCAGGTAACCAACAATTCTTCTTTTGATTTGGTAACTCAAGAAATATCTCGGCCCAACCGCGGGTCTCTGATAACTTAAGCATTTTCATTGCTCTCATTTTCCCAATACCATAAAAACAAGATGTCGTATTACAGCCAGTCAATGCATGGGTAAATAGTAGAAGTTGCCGGGAACTATAGTACTTTACAATTAATGTTTCTATCTTGTATATGGCAGTTTAATAAATAGCACCACCTGTCTCTTTACGAAAATATATATTTTTCCGTTTAGGAGACAGCGCAATTAACAATACAAACCTAAATACGTCATCACTCATAAAAATATCATAATTGTTGACTTTTTGCATTCATTCATACAGATAAGATATCCAACTTCAACATATGAGAAAATCCTTTACTAAATTTTTAAATTCCACATAAAAGTCCTTTTATTTTTGTATTCCTAAACTCATAAAATGATATAAGTAATGGGGCCTCGACTTCAAAGAGAATCCTCTTTTGCTGTAACACAAATTGTGTTTTCCTGAAACGCGATATCGCAGGAAGAATGTCTAGCCGCCCTTTTGTTCTGCTCACATTCTTATTAGTAGGCTCATTTTGATATCCGTCAAAAACAATGATTGCGTTTTTCCAATACTTATTGAGAATATATTCAGGATAGTTTTCTACGATATCTCCGTACGGACAATTCTTTGGCATGGACACACCATCATCGGTATCTTTTGTAGAAGTAGCCTCCATCCAACATAGCAGTCCATCTACTATCAAGGTTTCTTGACAAGACTTCCTTCGAAACATTGATTCATCCAGAAAATTGCTTTTTCTGTACACTTTTCTGGATCGCCAGTACGGCTTTCGCGCACGCTTCGGAGGGGGGTCTCTCTACTGGTGATATCCTCTTCCTATCTAATCCAGATTTATGGTTTTCCACCCTCAGGATTATTGACGGTGGAGACTTGCGTTCGGTTGGGTGCGTGACATATCCAAACATTCTGACCGGCCGGGATATTATGGCAACGCGTCACTGCTCTCCAAAGTCCGCCTCCTTTGGGGATTTCGCTCCTTCTTCTTTGCCTTACTTATGTCTAGTCTTTCTTTCATAATTAGCCTTCGAATATCGGCTGTTGTTTTGATGGGCGGCTTTCTTCTTTCCTTTTTCTGTCTAATAGTGTGTGTTCCTCAGGGTTCTTGTCTTATCTCTCTACTTTTATTCCTGCATTTATCATAATTAATGAATCTTCTCTCGTCTGCACATCTACTCTATCCACTCATATGCGATGATTCGACCCTTTCATTCAACAACTTCATTTCAATTCTGCTCCCTTTCTTTACATCTAGAGTTATATATTTAAATTTCTTATTCTTTCCTGATTCATTCTCAGCTTGATTGGACTAGAATTTCCGGAGGTTGGGGGTTGTCGCAACCTTGATCATGAAATTTACTTCTTTAAAAACCCAACTTCTACAAATCTCCTGCTCTAATCCCACCTTCAACTTCCTATTCTTGGCACCTTTATCGTAGTCTCGCTTCCTGGGTTGACAATATAAACATTCCTTGGCCTTAACATAAACAAAAAAATGTTCTTCTGGAAACCTCACATCACATATGTTGCAACGGCGGCCTCAAAAGAAACTGGGAGTCTGTTAGACTGCCTGAGATTTTTTTCCTCGTTCACAGTTACTCCAGTCGCCTATACATAGGGCTCATCCCGCCCTTGTATGGGTACTGCTCTCAATATCTGGGGGGCTCAGGTTTCACCCGGCTTCTCGATAGGGTCGAGGAGTCAAAGGCCTAAAAGACTTATAAACTGTCTGCCTGTACTTTCTAGTTCACTGGACCCTCTATCTTTGAGGCGTGATTTTGTAGTGCTTATCTCTTTTCTATAGGACCGTTAGCGGCAGGTGCTCGAGGAAGGCTTTCCTACTCTTGCGATGCCCGGCCTCCTTTAAGACGACGCCCTCGCGCAGCAAGAGGTTTGCTATGTGTCGGCACGATGCAGTTGTTTTGTGTGATGAGATGTTAGCTCAACTCCAGACTTAGTTCGCCTGCGGTGCCTCCTGCTTTTTCCTGCCACGCTCTGTTCGTGATTCTCTTCCATCTTTCATGTTTTCTACTGCATCATTTCATATCTCCTCACTTTAAACAAGCCCCGCGCTGTGCCTCATCATGCCGCTAATTTGCGTTAGTTGATATTTTGTTGAGTGAAACACCCCTCCTAGATTAGGGCTTTTGCCCGTGAGCGGTGGGGTAATAAACTTGATATAAAAAAAAAAAAAAAAAAAAAAAAAAAAACCAATAAAATAGGGATGGTAGACTTGCTGACAATTCATATCCCAGATACAATCTTAATATGCTGGGGCTGTCGCAGACACACAATATACGGTTGAGGAACTGTTGGTAATTAACGAGAACTTCTTTTGATCTAACTTTTAGCGATTTTTGCTGTGTTTGGGTTTTTACCATGTTTTTTTCTGCGAAGTTTGATCTCATCAAAATTTTTCCTTTTCATTTTGTAAATTGGTTAAGCCCAATCTCATAAGCTCGGTCACAATTTACCGAATCGTCACTTGCAAATCCAGATTCCAAGAACACTAGTTCTCCCGAGAGTTTGGTGAACTGATTGTGTTGTTGAAGGCACGTGGTAAACTTTAGAAAGTCATATCGATCTATTTGTTTTCTTGACTCTCGTAGTTCAACATGTTGCTCATTATATTGTGTTGATGTTCCAAGGAAATGTTTAACGGCTTCCTGTGCTTTGAGGAAGAAGGGAGTTCCAATGACCCATTTTCGATAGAATGCTGTCCGTATGCCTCGTTCTTGTGTTAGACTATCCACGGATTTCATAGGACGCATGAGGTCTTGTTCTATACACATATCAGTCCACGTTCTAGAACAATGTGTAACCTTTCCCTGACAGTAAAAAATCCCTTTTCCTTAAAGTAAGCAAATTCTTGCTCAGATAGTTTTGAGTCAATTTTAGTCATATGTCGAATGAACATTTGATCAGACTTTGCATAAGGTAAGTGTCCGGCTGCATGGAAATAGGAAAGCATTTCAAGGGTTGTGTTTAAATGCAAATCCCAATCTCCGGATCTTTCAGCGAAAATAAGTCGCATTACGAGGTCAATGCACTTCAAAAGGTTTACCCACAGCTTAATTGTTCGACTCAGAGATTAAATGTTTCTTAAACAATCATTTACCTTCTGCAAAGCCATTATTACTGCAGATTCTTCAAGAACATCTTGTTCATTTCGTTCTTTTCTTACCGGTTCATTGGAACATTTTTCCAAAAACTGCATAGAGTCTTTCACATCAGGAAAAGTTTCCTTCATCACATTTATGACAGCACAATCAGGTAAACTCTATACTCGAACGCACCTCGCATATGCATGTTCATTCATCATGTGGCCTACAGTTGTTTGCCCATTCTCAGAGGCCCATAGGTCTTCCAAACCACTTCCCTCCATAATCTTGCCAACAGAACCCAAGAAGGACATGAGGAGATGAAATCCTCCTAGCCTCAATATAACTTATGATATATCACTACTGCTTTCTGCTGATGCTACGATTTCAGACGACTTTAGAAACAATAATTGATCGATTGTCACAATACAGGCACGGATTTGTTTCTTGCATTGTCCTGAAGCATATCTAAGAGCCGAAAAAATTGTGAATGGATTGCTATGGTTCAGGTTTATGAATGGTACTCCTAATATGTATGTGTTTTACACTTTTCTCTACTAGTACTCATCATAGAAGTCATGAATCCATTCCACCCTTGCTGGGTGTTTGATCCAGCAAGCTACATAACATTGATGGAAAAATCGTGTGGTGCATTCCACAAGTAATACCTCTAGCAGCTTTCAAGTCAGATACATCTTCGACCAAATTATTGGACAGTAAACTTCGGAGTTTTCTCTTTCCGTAGGAGAGCAGACGAATCGTTTTGGGGTTAAATGTTCCTGATAAAATTCTTTCGACCTCTATCTGTGTTGCAACGTATGTGCTGAGTGATATATATTGAATCCCACCCACGGCGTGAAAAGTGTTAAACCCATCCAGCGTTCGTTCATTGACGTCCGCATTGTCAAATACATATTGAATAAATACTTCACTTATTTTAGGCGATCCCGCATTTATGAGGTAATTCAAATAAACAGATACTTCATTGTATGAAACACAAACTCTTATTGCTGCAAGTATGTCAATCAGATGCTTAGATTCATATAGCCTATGCAATGACAACCCATTAAAGTTTGAATAGGGGGATAGAAATGACCTTGGTCTGACAGCAGAAATTATCACATGGTTTATCACAGCACATTTTCTTCCGATTTTATTTACACCAGAAGTTTTTTTTCTTTATTGTAACTCTGCTAATGAAAAATCTAGGAATATCTGGAACCTACTTTTCTCCTCCAGAACTAATCTTATTTATGTTTGAATATTTACTTGAATCGTACTGCATTTCCTGTGTGTCTTCTTTGATAATAACTGCAGTAGCTATTACAATTATCATACGCTTTGTTGCAAGATCTGTTTCCTTATCAAAGTACAACTGATCAAATAATTTATTAGCAGTATCGGCTAAACATACAATATTAACTCCTCCAGCAATATTGGACACAAGTAACCGGTCCTTAAAGTGTTCTGTAAGAAGATTTCTCAAGTGTTTATCAGTGTAAGTCTCCTGGAGACCTGAAAAACTTTTTATTATACTCTGTAGTTCTTGCAAAGTAAACTGACACTCATCGGTATTTTCTATGTATTAGCAAAGTTTGTCAAAAGCTTAACCTAGTTCTGAATTTGGCCTTCCGATTGTATCTTTGCGTGGTGTACATTTTAAGAGGTCCCTATAAAAGTATTTATGATACCTTGCTTCAGATGCCACAAGGTTGCTAACACTAAGAAGTCTTCATCTGACACTGTTCCCCAAGTCATCACGTCGTTCATTACATATTGCTATTATATTATCTCTGATTTCTAATGTAGAGACAAAGCGAACAAGTTTCCTACGGTGTTGTGGCCACTTTCAATCAATCAATGCTGGTTTTCCACATATGAAACAATCATATTTAAAATTGAATTTCCCCTCTGAACTCCTCAACACAGAAGACTTTGAAGGTGCGGTGTCACATGTTTCTTTTGTATTTATATCAGCCCTAACAATAGAAGGACGAGTATATTTTTGGCTGCACAATTTGTGAACAGTAATGTTTTTTTTCCTTTCAACCTCTCATAAAGTCCATCTTTTACTTGTAAACTTGTTTGAACAATCGATTTTATTCCTTTTCAACTAATAGTGTGACGCCCTCTAACTTGTTTCACAAAAAATACAAACCATAATTGAACTATTTATTTTTTTATAAAGGAAACATTACGACCACTGCAATGTTAAAGGAAATAAAATGATTAAAGAATATATATATATATATATATATATAATATATATATATATATATATATATATATAATATATAATATATATATTATATTATAATATTTATTTATATATATATATAATATTTATATATATATAAACTATATATATATATTTATAATAATTAATATATATATATATTATATATATAATATATATATATATATATGATATATATATATATATTATATAGTATATATATATATATATATTAGTATATATTATATATTATATATATATATATATAGTATATATATATATATAATAATATTTATAGTATATATATATACTAGTATATATATATATAATATATAGTATATATATTATATATATATATATATATATATATATATATAATATATATATATATATATACTACTATACATACATACATATATATATATATATATTCAAATGGTTAACGGCAGTTTTAATTTGAAACACTCGACACAGAGCTTAAAGCGAACTTATAAATGTTCCTTGACAGTGAACTAAAACATACGAAATATAAGAGATAAGACGTTAGGCAACTATTCCTTTTAACAGCCTCAACTTTATTGACAAGTAGGTGTTCAATGTAGTACGGAGGGTCGAGTAGGGATTAGTCACTTCCTGCTATCGTCGAACCCTCTTGCTTTGTTCCCTACCCCCTCCGCAACGTTACCATCGCACATTAATAAATAAAACTGAATATCAGTGGATTCACAAAAGTGTAGGCTATAACTTGTATAGGAATGATTTTCACATAATATGACACGTAAAAAAATATAGCGCAAAAATCAAAAATATCAAATTAGAAAACCTACTTTTTCCACTTCCCTACTTTAATTTGTCAAAAATTATTAGGTGTAGCGTAAATATAAACGTAAATAATATTCTAGCCCACTTAATAACAAAGACAACAAAAAAGTTGAACTTGATCCGATCATTAGTAACGGAGATAATGGCTATTCCGTATATTTTGTCATTTTTACCCTTGGGTGGGCTGTGGAGGAAGCTCCGGGGGAATTTTTGGGGACTTTGGCGAAAATGCTCCTGTGGTAGTGGTCTATCAGTGGGGTAAAAATTAGCTTTACCCTAATTATTTCCGAAGTTTGATGTTTCAGGGTCTTTACTGACTGTGATATGTTTTCTTTTACAAAACTCTGGGTACGTGAAAAATCAGAGATCTTTTGCTTCAAGGCTATCCTTCTAGCATCATTTATTTGATGCTGAATTGGTCGTTTTCAAACTGGAATGAGCAATGATGAGTTGTTATCAGCCTAAGAGTGAATAGAAGACACAATTACAGGATAGATCATTGATGACACCTAGGAAAGGTTGGGAATAGAACAGAATTCTGAGGAATTCCACTACTGAAGATTTAATGGATAAATGGCAGTTATCCTTACAAGGTCAGCCATAGTACGACTGGAACTGAATTCAAGAGAATGTTACAAATTGATGGATTTATCGAAAGAGGGAAAATTAGAAATTAAATCTTTGTGCCAGATTTTATCGAAAGCATCGAAATGTTTAGCTTCACAGAAAAAGATTCATTAAAATGCGGAAGAGTAAGTGATTAAAAAAAGAGGTTAAAAAAAGAAATGAAAAGATGTTAAAACTATAGGACGATAGCTGGATTTTTGACTGGGGTTTCGCTTCATCAGCACATGCTGGATGAATACACTCTTTTAGCAGGAAGGAAAGGGCGTGAAGCTGAAGCTGATGCCTAAGTGGAGGACAAACAGTATTCCAAGCCAGTGGAGATGTTCAGAAGCACATCAATGTTTTTAAAGAAACCACTTGCACCATTGCGTGAATAACTTCCCAGCACCTGCGCTTTCTTAGCATTAAGGTCAGAGTGTGACAAAATACCATTTTTTTGAGTTGAAAGAGGGCGGAAAAAAGTAATAGTTTTGGATACGTTTAGAGTAGAATTAGGGGGAAAGCTTTAGGAAAGAGCTCAGCTTTAACAGAAGTTATGACAGCAGTATTAAGGCAAAGATACAAGAGAATGGAGAGAGGAAGAATAAAAGTTGAAAAATTGACATTTAAATAATTTTCAAAAATATCGATTAGCGTTGAGAAATATTACTATAGGGAAAAGTGTTCAAAATTTGCTACGAAGAAAAGCTTTAGGGTCTTTTTTTAAATAACAAAATTATACTTAAATGTTATGAAAATATACCAAAAACACGGGCGTTTTTCATTGAAAGACATTAAAAAAATTCTTGCATAACCAAGATTAGTTATTTAACTTCAACAAAGATTAAGAATGGGAATTTAGGTCTGCACTTATTATGAATATAGTATTAAATATATACTATATAATAAAATATAGTATAATATCCTCTCATTTATTTACTACTTATATAATTATATACGTTATACTACATTTATCTTACATATATCACTATGATATTATAGAATATTATATAATAGATTATATACTAATTATTATATATTATATCCACCTTCTCTTCCCCAGACTGGGGGTAACATGCGCAACATGCCAATTTGAAAAGAAAAAGTTGCAAGGAAGAAACGGACACAAGTGAAAAAGAAAGCCCCAGCCTTACAGCCCCCGCTTCTTCATACCATTTATTGGAAAACTCGTCAAAGTTAGTAAAACCACACTAAGAGCATTAAGAGCTGCGGACGGACTCTCAGCTATGACATTCTCATCAATGTGGAGTTTCATTGCTTTGCCCAGGTGGACCCACTTAACCATAAACACTCTCACCAAGCCCCCCGCCATCACTCCTATTATGCACCTTACTTCTCTCGCCTGGGTACCAAACTCACACTTTCTCTCCTCTAGGCCACTTTACCGTTACTAAATCAAGTTCACTTTTTTCTTCGGTCTTCCAGCGGGTCGATTCATTTCAACACACATCCCACTATACATCCGCTTAACCAACCGACTAATCATCTCAAGGTACCTTCATTATTCCTAAATTTACCATTTTCCTCACATCCACCAAAACTTTTTCAAATATCGCACATTAATCATTTTATATTATATTTCTTACACCTAACACTCTCCTAGAATGCCCATCTTTGAAACACATTTTGTAGCCTTTTCATATCTATACCTTCTTATTCCAAGCCCCAAGAGCATAGTCTCACTACTATACAATTAATATAACCGGTAACAACATACCTTCCTGTAAGACTCCTACGCACTCAAGACCCTAGACCCTTTACAACCACCAAAGAATTAATTGACTCTTTCGGTTTAGAGCATTCAACTTTGGAGGAATAGCGTCATTACACCGTTCCTTTCATACCAAACACATATCTAAATTATTTAAAATCCAGACGCGTCCATCTGAACACCACCAACAACCATTAACTTCACACGAGGGACTGTTCCTCCGCTCGCATCGCCTACCTTACACTTACCCTACGTTTACTTTCAAAACCTTTCTTTTCACACACCCTGCCAAATCTCCTTCTACCAATCCTAATCCAAATCTCCTTCGATCACCACACAAACCCAATATCCAACGGACGATTTAATACGAAATAGGGCCCCCTCCACTCTCTTCCATTCTCCATCATCTAACACTATCCCTACACCACCACCTCTAGATACTTCATAACCCCCATCCTACATTAATAAGCAAATAAACCATCAAAGATCGCACTAGCACGTCCCTGCTTCAATCATCCTATAAAATATAAAACCACTTTCAACTCCTTTTATTCTTTCACAAGCTTCCCTTCAGAAGTATACATACATTTGTTTCCTTTCAGAAGCTGACCTTCAACCCATATATCAATAGAAACCTGCCATAGAGCTCCCTATTGATCCTATCCAAAAACGCTGTCTGCAATATCCAAAAACCTCAAATGCCAATTTATTCTATTTTCCCTACATTCTCTAGATATTTGTTTCAATGCTAAAGATTGAATTAACATCCTGCCTAGCACATTTAAACGCACCCTTCATTTTTCGACTAATCCAGGTCTTTCAGCCATTTGACGCACTCTTTCCATCCAAAATACAAGCATATATACTATTTAACGATAGTAATTTGAAAGTGTCAGTGCAGTATTCATACAGCTGTACCCTATCCCCTTTCTAACACCACCTATAAACTGCCCTACAATTACCCTTATCCCCCTTACCCGTATATAAGGGTACATAAGGTTACTATTACTGCTCTCCTCCAATCCCTCGGAAACGCTTTGTTACACAACTAAGCTTCTTGTTGCACCAGCTCCAAATCCAATCAATCACCATCTCACCTCCCAATTCGCTCGGTAGTGCTGGCGAGTGGGTGTGGGTGGATGGTGCTCTTTTGTGAGGAGCCTAAGTGATTCGGTCTGCAACGGTGGTATGAATAACCTGCCAGACTTAATTGTCTTCAAATTTCTCACTGGTATAACCCATTACTCCTCCTTTTTAATTACTACATCCCCAAAATACCATCTCTCTTGCACCATTCAAAACCCAAACACCTATTATCTCCACTCCTCTTACAATGCCAAAGTTTTGTAGGTTTTCGAAGTGTTCCTTCCACACTCCCTTCACATGCATTTCATCAGTTACGAAAGCACAATACCTATTCTATAATCTGTGTAAATTCTCCTAATTCTCATTCTTCCTTTCAGAAGAGCTTCCTATTTCGTTGTAAGTCTCTTTTCATCCTCCTAAACTGTTCATTAACCTCTCTTTTCCCTCCAAGGTATGCATCTTTCAGTTTTCCTTTTTGCTCCTTATATAATTTCAAACATCTTTCTTTTGAAACTTCAGGATTGGCTTTTAGTACATTCAACAACGCTTCTTTTTTACTGCTAATAGCTTCATCACCTCTCCTTTACACCACTCACTGTTAACATTCTTACTTCCTACTTTAGCACATAAACATACTTTTTATCCACTGGTAACAACCGCTTCTCACATTTGCTTCCAGATTTGTTCAGTTTCAACTTGTTCACATTCAACTGATTTACTTGCCAGCTTTCTTAAATACTTATCTTTATTACCTTGTCCACTTAACTTTTAGCTATTAATTCTACCCACATCCTTCCTTATAATGTTCCTCTTCATCCAATATTTTTAATTTTTCATTAAACAACATAAGATGATCGGATAATCCTATTCACTAACCCCTTTACGATCCTAACATCCAACCCACATACTTCAGATATCTTTTTCACCAACCACAAAAGTCATCAACTTCTTCACTCGATACCATCTCTACCGTAATAAACTCTAGATATACTAATCGGAATACTCTTGGGTTTCAAGAAACTATTATTTACACCAATACCTCATCTCCCCACCAGAAATTCAATACACTTTTCCTATCTATTCTCATTTATCTTCCCGCACCACAAAGCCAACCTGTTTATACCATCCCTTTTTAATGATCATCTATCACCAACCATCTAGGCCACCCAACACAACCTCAATCTAGCTCACTTACTCACCCCCATCGCAAAAACATCACTTCGATGATAATATCGCAGGAATCGCATTTTCATTCAAACATTACCCTAAGAATGGACAATATGTCACAACCACACATACAATTTGACCTTTTCGAAACTTAAATTTAGTCAATAGATAGATTCTGTATTCACCACACAAAATCTACCTTCGAAGTCACTCATCAGCAAATGCAACATTCCTTCTCTCCCTTTTCATACCTTAAACGCCATAGCACAAACATCTCAAAACCACAACCCAACTTCTTTTTCACTCCTTTCTTTTTATTGTCTCCGTTTCAATCACAGCGGGAGGTAAATCAAATTTGGCCCTTTCAAAACATCCATCATTCTCTCTCTTCCCTCAATTACTTATTCCATCTGACTTCTCCATGTACCACACGATGAATATATTTTCGCCCTGAAGATAGAGAAGGGCCGACCTTACGGAGATCACGAACTTCTCCGAGGCATGGATTAACATTCCTGGCAAAAGGTAATATATATATATATCACTATACCTATATATATATACCTATATACTATATTAATATATATATAATATATATCACTATACGATGTACGTATGTATATAAATATATATATAAATAAATATAATATATATAAAACCATAGTTATATATCAAGCTATCATACTAACTTATATCAATATATATAGTTAATGTTATTCAGAACTACTACGACTGCTTGATATGAGCATTCGCCAATACTGATATATACATATATATATATTATACTATATACCTAATTACATATATACATATATATATACTATAATACTAATACTATACTACAATCTACCTTGGTACATATAATATATAACTATATACTCATAAATATATACTACTACTACATTACTTAGTTATAAATATCTATAACTCCTATTATATAATATATATATAATAGCTATAATAACTAATAGTAATAATATATTATACTATATATACCATATATATTATATAAATATACTTATATACTAGTAATATATATATAATAGTTAATTAACTCGCGTATAGCTATAACTATATAGCTAATACTATATTTATATATATATTATATACTTAATATCATATATATATAATTATACTATATATAATATATATAATATAGACTAATATAGTCAACCTGTAGCAATACTACTATATACATATAATTATTATAATACTCATAACTATATACTATATACCTAATATAAGAGTGGGCATCGTTACTTCATAAAAGTATTTTCCGTTACCGTTGTTACTCACGTTTCGTTTAAAAAGTAATACGTATCCGTTATTTCACAAAACACCTCACCTGTTTTGATATGAAAATAAGTAACCGAAAAGGTCCGCACTTCCTTACTTTTAGCTTTTGACTACACATTAATTACCGTACTTAAAAGTAATTATACAGATGCAGTATATCTAATTTTCAACATTATCATTGTCATTAAAAAAAATTACTAAACATTTTATATATATTTCATTCTTTACAAATATTTTCAATATTCTTAAATTACAAAACAGTTCGTTCGTGTTTGTTTTCATATTCCTTTTTGGAATTCTTTTATGAATTTAATTCTTCACGTGTCTCTAGGCATTCTGTTGGGCTACACTAATAATTATACTAAAAACATTGCCTTTATTAAAGATAAACATAAAACAGCACCAACATATGATTGAAAAATACCCACTTTCTCTATTACTTATTATTGAATTTTCCTTTTTTATTAATCATTTGCCCTTCCAAATCGTCCGGTCTAGAATTTAATAAATGTATGAATGAACATTAAGCACCATGATTAATGATTAAGGTGAAAATTTTACAATTTTATTTATCCGAAGAATATTTTGAGAGTTAACTTCAAGAAAGCAATTATGGTGAAAACCTTGATTTTTCATGTATCAAACATTTAACAAATTTAGAGTCTGCTCCTCGTAAAAGCATATTAGTTCGAGAATAAACAGTAACGAGAATGGTAAAAGAAATATTCATATATAACCCATATATATATAATACTAATATCATAAATTCAATATACTCCTCATTATACTTACCAAAAATATACTACATATCATATAACTATATCATAATATACCTAACTACATAAATAACTAATAACTATATATATATACCATAGTCATATTACATTATATATATATATACTAGTATATATGAATAATACTAACAAATAATTGATTATACTATAATTACTATATATTATACATATATCTATATATAGATCTACTTATATACAAAAATATCCAAGCCCACAACCCACCTCTGGCAAGCACCACCACCCCCACCCACCCGCCCAGCGACCGCGAAGCCCCCCACCCCAAATAACACAGCAACGCACCCCCCACCCACCGCTCACAACAATAAACAGCCCACAACGAAAACAAAACCCCCCAGCGCCAACCCGCCCCAAGCCATCTAACGCACCATGAACAACCAATCAATCCAACCTCGTCCCCCAGTCCGTCTTCTCCCATCAAAAGCCCCTTCCAGCCGCTCTAGTACGTCTAATCCCAACACTGAATCTCTGACAGCGGACCAACACATCCCCATCTTGCGGCCCCCAACGTACGTATGAAGTACATCCCCTAAATTACGTATCTATACATCAGCAATAAGATATAAATAACTACTGATAATTATATACATATACATACCTTAATATACCCATCACATAACTATATACATAATACTATAGAATCTTATATATATATATATATATATAATATACCTAATATATATATATAGTATAACTTATATATATATACTATTACATAATATAGTATATATCATATATATATAATCATCACCCCCACCTCATCAAAAATAATCTTACTACGGACAAGGTCGCAGAACACATGCCGCAAACGCACGTCATTTCGAAATACCGGGGAGACAGAAAAATTCGCAGTATGACTTAACACGGAAACTAAGCCCCAGAGGGGTATCCCTCACCTCCCAACTTTGTATTTTTAAAGTTAGAACTCTCTCGCTAATGCCCGAACCGCGAAACCTTCACACCTTGTCGGCATCTCTCACATGCAAGGGTTCATCACTCGAACATGCCAGAAGCAGTGCGATCTCCAGACCACTACCCCCCTCACCCAAACATCCAAAAATTCACTCCTATTATGAAGCACTTTTCTCTATCTCGTCTCCGCCACACTCAACCTCCTCTCTCCAAGCCGTATCCTTTTACTGACTAGTCCACCTCTCGTTCCCAAGCTGGACGGATTATCCTACAACACTCTTCAACTACACAATCCCCGCCTTAACCAACAAAAAAATATCATCCATCTTTTCAACATGACCCAAACATCTAAATATACTTTTCAATTTATTGAACTTTACTATTTCTCCACCACACACAACTCCTTTAGTGCGTTCATTTCTCCTCTTTATCAATCTTTTCGCACCCTAAAACGCACCTAAGATAGTCTATTGAGCACGTTTACCTTAAATCTAATCCACTCTATACCAGACCACTGTTGAAATCACTCCAGATACTAGACATAGCTACTATACACATTTACCACAGGTAACAACACTACCCTTAAATAAAACTTAAACATCCCTCAGCCCGCACTCAAGACTTCAGTCCCTTATAATTCCACCAATGGATTATATTAGCACCTAGCTATCTCTCCTCCATTCACTTCACAACTTCATCCAAACTTACACTTCTTTATCTTTCTTTCCCTTTCACATTTTCCACGCCATATCCTTGAAAATTTAAACCTCAGAACCTCGATTTCCAGTTGCTCACAAAAACACATAATTTCACACCCGACGACTGTCATCTCTCACCAAACAACAACCTTTCACTTCTTACTCTACGTCTTTACTGTCAAACCCGCTCATCTATTCACACCACCCTGTCCCAACCATCCCAGTCGCCAATCACCCCTCACCACTTTCTTTTCAAAACTCTCAACTTTCAGAATCTACGACCCAAACCAACCACCCACAACAATCAGCCACTA
>JABUQX010009118.1:0-5000 GCA_015478945.1 Trachelipus rathkii
GAGAGAGAGAGAGAGAGAGAGAGAGAGAGAGAGAGAGAGAGAGAGAGAGTGAGTATATATATATATATATATATATATATATATATATATATAATATATATATATATATATATATAATATATATATATATATATATATATATATATATATATTAACCTTGTTTGAACATGATATTTCGGCCTTGACCTTGCCGGATACCCTATACCCAGCCTACACCTAGCCTAAACTGCACCCTAACACCTAGGCTACACCTACACCTGGCCTACACACAGCCTTCACCTAGCGTACACCTACACCTAGCCTACACCCAGCATACACCTATCCTACACCTGCACCTAGCCTCCACCCCGCCTTGAGCTCATCCAGGTAACTGATGCCTAGCCTTTGGTAGGTATCTGTGCTAACATGAGGTCATGTAGGTAACTGACCTGTATGGATCTATCCTAACTTATTTCCATCCGTGGACACACACACACACACACACACACACACACACACACACACACTTATACTTATACACACACACACACTTATACTTATACACACACACACACACACATTCACTATGACACTTATACACACATTCACTTATACACACATTCACTATGACCGCTTATACAACATTCCACTTATCACCACATTCACCGTATGACATTATACACACATTCACTATGACACTTGCATTTACCCATAGACACTTACATTTACACTTATACACAAGCGGTCACAAACACACACACATACACACACCCACTTACACTTATACACACATTCACTATGACACTTACACTCACCATAGACACTTACACTTACATTTACACTTATACACACGTATAAACACACGACCAACCCTTTGGTCTTCCATGGGTCAATTTTAGCCCACCCTAATTTTAGGCACTTAAACATTTTTATTAAAAACATTTTCGCGAACCTAAAACTGTAACTCATTACAGACATCTTTTATATTTTACTTAGTACTTTTTAATTTATAAATTTTTAAAAATTGCATGTAAGAAGAAAAAAACCAGAGTGCCTGATATATAAACATTTTATTTTACTACAATTGTACGAAATTTTATTAAAAACATATACTTTACAGACCTTAAAGCAGTAAATCAGTAAATCAATAGAGGTGTTACCTAACACCTAAGGGATTAGTATGCCTTTGTTTTTACTGCTTGTTTAACTGCTTTAACTCATGTTTTTCTTTAACTGCTTTAACTCATGTTTTACTGCTATAACTCATATATTGTTTTTACTGCTTTTAACTCACATATTTATTTACATTAAAAAAGTTAAAGCAGTAAAGCAGTAAAACAAACGCATACTAACACCTAAGGGATTAGTATGCGTTTGTTTTACTGCTTTACTGCTTTAACTCATGTTTTACTGCTTTAACTTTCTGCTTTACTGCTTAACTCATATACATTACATACCTTAAAGGCATAAATAGTAAATCAATTAGAGGTTATCAATAGAGGTGTTACCTAAAACCTAAGGGATTAGTATGCTTTTTGCTTTACTGCTTTAACTTTCTGCTTTACTGCTTTAACTTTCTGCTTTACTGCTTTAACTTTCTGCTTTACTGCTTTAACTCATATGTTTTACTGTTTTAACTCATATATTTATTAACATTATGTTTTTTTATTTTGTTTTAATACTTTTTATTTATTTTATTATTATTTTTATTTATTTTTATTATTATTTTTATTATTTCTTTATTTTTATTATTTATTTTTATTATTATAATTAGTGTTATTTACTTCATGCCTATTGTTATAATTATTTAGAACACACATTCACTATGACACTTATACACACCATGACACTTATAAGCACTTACACACTATACACACATTCACTATGAAACTTACATTTACCCATAGACACTTACATTTTACCATAGACACTTACATCACACACACACACAACACACGCACACACACTCACACACAGATTTACTTAACACTCACACACAGATTTACTTACAACACGCATTTAACTTACACTCACACACACAGATTTACTTACACTCACACACAGATTTACTTACATTTACACTTACACACACACACACAGATTTACTTACACTCACACACAGATTTACTTACACACGCAGATTTACTTACCACATAAAACGTTAATTATTAAAACATTTTGTTTTACATTAAGCAGACATTTATATTACTCATTCAATTATAGCTAAAATTATTTCAAAGTTTCTTAAACTTCTATAATAAATCAATATTATCTTTGAACAGAGAATTTATTATTAACTGTTAATGACTTTTTGTTTATAAATTTTATAACTATCAGGTTTTAATAACCTTTACTAAAATTTTATGAAATTTTATTAAAAACATAATATTTTACGTACCTTAAAACAATAAATCAGTAAAATCAGTAGAACCAGCCCTAGCACCCTCTACACAAGCTATGGCCACGTTTGGTTCTATTGACCTTACTGCTTTACTCATCTTTAGCTATGTAATAAGTATAAAAATAACAAAATAAGTTCTTCTCTGCTAACATAACATGTATTTTTTTAAATTATTCTAAGTTTTTATTTAAAAATAACATTTATTCACTACATTTATATTATTCACTCGAAGTTAACTACAAAAAATATTTCAAAGTTTTTAAAAATAATTTGGGATTTTCTTTATATTATTATTATTATCTATGTAAATTGAATCCATCAGGAGAAAACACAACAACCCACACTCCTTACAGATACGAAACTGACCCTCTCTCGTAAATGTGTTGAAATAACTACTTTAGGCCTAAATTTAGGATAATCCTTTTTTGTATCCCGGGGGGATTTAAACCTAATTCCAGGTCCAAATATATTTCAAACTGACCTTTTCTGTAAAATGTGGTGCAATAACTCGTTAGGCCTAATTTAGGCCTAATTTAGGATAAGCCTTTTTCGTAGACGGGCTAATTTAATCCTAATTTCAGGTCAAAAGGTAATTCCAGTATTATTATTATTATTGTTTATTATTATTTTTATAATATATTTCAAACTGAAACATGCTGGAACGGTAAGATTCTTTAAGCAGGTAAGAAGGAAATGTTTTCCTTACTTGTGATTGTTCGGAGTAGTTTTCCCCTAGTTTCATAAGCTAACCACCAGGGCTCAGCATGAGCCCCACCCGCAAAGGGAGCCAGCCCCGCACCCCTGGCGCAATATTTCCGCGTACCCGCCCGCGCGTGCGCCCGCAGGCGGCAATATTTCCGCGTTCCCGCCCGCCGGCGTGCGCCCGCAAGGCGGGCACATATTTCTGCGTACTTCGCCCGCGTAGTGTTATTACTTCAGGCCTAATGTTATTATTATTTAGAACACGCACAACACACACACACACAACAACACACACACACAACACACACACAAACACAACTACACACACCATATACACGTATAATTTTAATTAAAAACATTTTATTTTATTATTATACTTCATGCCTATTGTTATTATTATTTAGAAGCACACATACACGCCACACATACACCACACACACACACATTAACACACACACACACACGCCCACTCACTTACACATGTAACGTATAATTTATTAAACATTTTATTTTTACTATTATTATACTTAGTGTTAATTTACTTCATGCCTATTGTGATTATTATTTAGAACACACATACATGCAGCAACGCACACACACAACACACAACACACACACATTACAACACCACTTACACATATGCACCCACCCACTCGATATTTTGATACCTCAGCTTTGATGCCTCAGCTTTTGATGCTTCAAACTTTGATGCCTTAGTTTTGATGGCTCAACTTTGATGCCTCGAAAGCTTTAATCGACTCAACTTTGATACCTCAGCTTTTTGATGCCGTTCAGCTGTGAATGCGTCAATTTAATAACTTAGCTTTGGTACCTCAGCTTTGGTGGTTCATCTTTGGGATGAATCATCTTTATGGGGTCATCTTTGATACCCAGCCTATATTGATGATTCACTACTTATAAAACAGTTCACTTACCTAACACTTACACTTACACTTATACACACATACACCTACCCATAGTTATACACACATTCACTTATACACACATTCACTATGACACTCACTTACACTCACCAATAGACACTTACACTCACACACACACAATATATATTATATATATATATATAATATATATATATTATATATATATATAATATATATATAATATATATAATATATTATTAATAATTTCATTCGCGAGGAAATATTGCGCCTGCGGGCGCACGCGGCGGGCGGGAACGCGGAAATATTGCGCCTGCGGGCGCACGCGGCGGGCGGGACGCACCAGCGGGTGCGGGGTTGGCTGCCTTTGCGGGTGGGGCTCATGCTGAGCCCTGGTGGTTAGCTTATGAACTAGTGAAATTAATAATTATTCCTCAATGCAAGTAAGGAAAACATTTCCTTCTTAACTGCTTAAAGGATCTTACCGATGCCAGCATGCTTTCAGTTTTGAAATATCTTTATGAAAAATAATATAACAATGATTCTTGTCTTATTACTGGAATTAACCTTTTGACTCTGAAATTAGTTAAATTAGCGCCGTTACTGAAAGGCTTATCCTAAATTTGGGCCTAAATTAGGCCTAACGTAGTTATTGCACCACATTTTACAGAAAAAGGTCAGTTTGAAATATATTTTGACCTGGAATTAGGTTTAAATCGCCCCGGGATACAAAAAGGATTATCCTAAATTTAGGCCTAAAGTAGTTATTTCAACACATTTTACAGAGAGAGGTCAGTTTCGTATCTGTAAGGAGTGCGGGTTGTTGTGTTTTCTCCTGATGGATTGTCAATGTACATAGATAATAATAATAATAATAAAGAAAATCCGAATTATTTAAAAAAAACTTTGAAATATTTTTAGTTAAAATCGAGTGATAATGATAAGATGTAAGTGAATAATTGTTATTTTTTAAATAAAAAATTTAGAATGATTTTAAAAAAAATATTTTTATGTAA
>JABUQX010009118.1:17500-20000 GCA_015478945.1 Trachelipus rathkii
TTCTTCTTTCGGCCCGTCGCTCCGTTTCTTCCACCCTCGCCCGTTTCCCACCTTGCTCCCCTCCTTCCCTCTTCCTGCCCTTTGCTTTTTCTTGCCCCTTTTGCCGCCCCTTTCCCGACCCGTTTCCCGCGGGGCTCTGCTTCCTATCCTAACCCGGCCGCTGAGTATACCCCTTTCCGCGTTCCCCTTCTTGCGGCCCCCCTTCACGTCTTTCCCTTCCCGGCCTCTTTTTTTCTTCCCCTGCTTCCCGCTTTGTTTCTTTCCCCCCTCTTTCCTCTCTCTCTCTCTCTCTCTTCTCTCTCTCTCTCTCTCTCTCTCTTCTCTCTCTCTCTTCTCTCTCTCTCTCTCTCTCTCTCTCTCTCCTACTCTCTCTCTCTCTTCTCTCCTCTCTCTCTTATCTCCTCTCTCTCTCTCTCTCTCTCCCTCTTCTCTATCTCATCTAAATTCTTTCTCTCTGTGTCTGTCTGTCTGTCTGTGTCTGTCTCTCTGTCCTCTCTCTCTCTCTTCTCTCTCTCTCTCTCTCTCTCTTCTCTCTTTCTCTCTTTCTCTCGTCTGTGTCTGTCTGTCTGTCTGTCTGTCTGTTCTCTCCTCTCTCTCTCTCTCTCTCTCTCTTCTCTCTCTCTCTCTCTCTCTCTCTCTCTCTTCTCTCTCTCTCTCTTCTTCTCCTTATCACTGTTTTTTGCTTTTTTTGGGTTCCTAGCATTTTTCTGTTTCAGCGAGCAGATGAAGTCTATTCTGAGAGTTTGTTTATTTTTATTACTCTTTTTTTTTTTTGAGAGGGAACGCCTTGATGTGTCTAGATTAGACTTTTTATTTCTCACAACAGGTGTTCACAAAACGAGGATTTTTAATTCCTTTCTCCGTTTCATCTGCCACTTTAGATTTTCTCACTCATTTATCTGACTTTGTGAACACTAAATTCTATCTATCTATCTATCTATCTATCTATCTATCTATCTATCTATCTATCTATCTATCTATCTATTTATTTATCCATCTTTCTCTTATCTATCTATCTATCTATCTATTCTATTCTATCTATCTATTCTTCTATCTATCTATCTATCTATCTATTTATCTATCGGCATACTTCTATCTATCCTCATAAAGCCATCATCTATCTATCTATCTATCTATCTATCTATCTATCTATCTATCTATCTATCTATCTATCTATTATCTATCTATCTATCTACCCATCCATCCATCACCCATCCATTTATTTATCTATCTATCTATCTATCTATCTATCTATCTATCTATCTATCTATCCATTCACCCACAAATCTACCCGTCCATCAATCCATCCATCCATCCATCTACCCATTCACCAGCCATTTAAAATCAATCTGTCTGTCTGTCTGTTTTATAGAATAATATTATCTTACGTATTTATAATTTTTTATAAAATATTATATGAAAATTTATATTCTCTGCATAAATTCGCCATAGATGAAAACCGAATTTATCTTTTACTAATTAGGTCAACTTCAACTTCGATAGCGATTTACTCAACTAATTTCAACTAATTTGCTTTATTAACATACTTTCTGTATGCTATGCTCCTTATATTTTCCACTTATATATATATATATATATTATATATATATATATATATATTAATATTTGTGTATTTATAAAATAATATAATACTTATATTATATATTTTTTTAATATAAATAAAATTAAATTATATATATATATATATATATTATATTTTATATATATATATATTATATTATTAGAAAGAATTTCGAGCGCTTTAGTGAAGATAATCTCATTCCTTATTCAATAGCTTTTTAAGAATAATCCAAAGTGGATATTATATAGTAATATATATATATATAGTATAATTATGTATATATAGTATATATATATTATATATCTTTATATTATATAGTATTATTTATACTATATATATTAGGTTATAGTATTTTATGTTACCTGTATATGATATATTATACTATACATTTCAAGTGTTACGTTTTTTAATTATTAAGACAAATTTAATAGGGCCAGTGTGACTACCCTAAGAGGAGAGAGGATAATCGCTATTTTAATCAATCCGTCTTTGTCCCTTCTTAATAGGGCAATAGAGTCTTTTTAAAAGTTAATCAATTTTAACGCGATCTTAACCTTTGACGCCTTGAATACATACACACACAAACATTAACATTCCTATTCATATATTTTCCCATTAGTCTCTCTCTCTCTCTCTCTCTCTTCTCTCTCTCTTTCGTCTCTCTCTCTGGTCCTTGTTGTGTTTTCCTGTGTCCGATTCTTCCTGTCTTGCTCATTTTCTATGCTTTAGGCCATCGGGGTTTGTCTGCCAGGTGTTTGTATTTATTTTTCTATCGGTCTCTTTTTTGATCGAGTTTATCATGTGTCTGTCAGGTATACTTTGTTCTCTATTCTCTCTATCTCTCCTCTCTGTTTCGGTCTTTCTCTATTTCTCTCTCTCTTCTCTCTCTCTCTCTCTGCTTTTCTTATTTCTTATTTC
>JABUQX010009120.1:25000-32500 GCA_015478945.1 Trachelipus rathkii
CTAAGCTCATCTGTTTTTTTAAAAGAGCAATATCTTCTGTATTTTTTTTAAAGTTAAGTGCACCTTCATGTACAAAATCAGTTGAACAAGTAATTTCCCGTGTGATCGAATCTCTTTTCCTGATCTCAGTCACTTAAATCCTATATTTTAAATTTTATAGATTTTGATACTTGATATTGATATTAAATTTAAATAATATTTAAAAGTTCCTTCAGATTTTAGCATTGAACGAATTAACGTTTAATGAAGTGTATTTGACTCATTTAAGCTAACACAAGGTTAAGAAATCATGAAGATTGTATGATTATACTTCCACGAGCTAATATGACCAGACGAGAATTTGATATTCAATTTCGTACTCTACACAAAATTTGATTATCCAAGAACTGCGTAACTTCCCCACATCTTTCACATCTCCGCACCATGTGGAAGTTCATTTTCAAATGTGGAGGTTCGGAGGTGCGACAACCTCTGAAAAAGGTGTTTAGGTTGCGAAGTTTCCGCACACTTATTCCAAACACTTGGATAATTAAAGCAATAAATAGACTTAAAGAAATGTATATAAACTATCTTCCTAATTTTGAAAATAGTTAACAAAAAGAAAATATATATGAACCACTACATGCTAGTTATCTCCCTACTCTGAATGTTCTGAGGACCAAACTTGAGGGTATGCCCAGCACCTACCTAAAGTAAGCCAATAAACTGATGGATTACTTCCTGAATAACCTCTACTGAGCAGTGGCGAAACTAAGATTGTTTAAAGTCAGGTTCTAATGGTTGATCAATAGGTTGTACTCGGCCAAGGCCGCAGACAATCATCCATATCTCAAGGTTGGTGCACTTAGACGCATCATTGAGAGGGAGAGGCTGAAGCTGCTGGAAGAGATAAGGAAGAAGATCAAAAACGAGACTTTATACAACAGTGGAAGTGATTTTTTCAAGATGATTTAAGTATATATATATATATATATATATATATATATATATATATATATATATATATATATATATATATATATATATATATATATATATATATATATATATATATATATATATATATATATATATATGGTGAAAGGTTCAAATAGGTGTTATGTCGATTTCCAAAAAATGTGCGTAGATGCTTGTGAGGAAGCTTCAAATGCCAATTTGTAACAGTAGGTATGGATCTTTTGTTTGGTGTGCATCGACCAGCTCTGAGTGTTTTCATATGATTTGCTATAAAATTGTGGGTTTCTTAATTAAAAGTTTTAGGTAATTTATTTCAAAATATAAATGGACTAATCATTATATATATATATATATATATATATATATATATATATATATATAAATATGAAATAATAGCAATAACCTTATATATATATATATATATAACATAACATATACATATATATATATATTATATATAATATATATATATATATATATATATATATATATATATATATATATATATATATATATAACATATATAATATATCATATTTATATATATATAATGAAGATGGAACAATTATGTTAATGTGACAGGAATGACAGAAGAGAGAGAGAGAGAGAGAGAGAGAGAGAGATCCTGAAATAAAATTCCTTTTAAAGAATTACAGACTTAGCATGATTAAAAGTAAGTTGCTTAATTGTTTCTTCACTTGGAGTTTAGTCGAGATTAGAAGATATTAAAACACTAAAGGAAATAAATAGAAAATACAATGAAAAAAAAATAAACTTCTCTCTCTCTCTCTTTATATATATATATATATATATATATATATATATATATATATATATATATATATATATATATATATATATATATATATATATATATATATATATATATATATTTATATATATATATATATATATATATATATATATATATATATATATATATATATATATATATATCTATATATATATATATATATATATATATATATATATATATATATATAAACCTATATATATATATATATATATCACTACTGCTATATATATATATATAAATATATATATATATATATATATATAATAATATATATATATATATATATATATATATATATATATATATATATATATATATATATATATATATATATATATATATAGAAGGTGAGTCAGAAAATACCTGAATATTCCGATTAGTCTTCACATCTTACAATGTAATAAACGTGTGTTATAAGAAATGTGTGCATAGTCATGTAAGGACGTGCGTCAGCAGCGTATGGCAGTGCTATGCATGTAGCCTTGTTTACACTTCAGTTTGCTTTGAGTCACTGTCGTTGTGTGTTGTCGGAAAGAGTGTTAATTAAGAATGTCCCAGTTTGAGCAGAGAGCAAACATTAAATTCTGTGGCAAATTACGGATAACGTTCACAGAAACATTCAATTTGATAGAGGAGGTATTTGGTGATGAATTGTTATCGCGAACTTGCTGTTACCTCTACCACCCTGAAACAAAGCATCAGACTTCTGAGTGGAAATCTCCAAGATCACCAGCAAACAAAAGGTTCGAGCAGATCACCCAAGTGGGAAAGTCATGCTGGAGGTCTTCTCTGACATTAAAGATCTCGTGGACTTTGAGCTCACACCTCAGAGTTGTACAGTTACCAAGCATATCTACATTGATCTTTTCCGTCGTCTTCATGAGAAATCCGACACAAACGTTCTGAACTTTAGGAAGCCAAAAAATGGGTAGTGCACCATGACATATGCCTAAGTATATATATATATATATTATATATATAATATATATTTATATATAATATATATATATATATATATATATTAGTATATAGTATATATATATCTATAATATATAAATATATATATATCATTATATTATATATATATATATAAATATAGTTTTGGCTTCTCTTTTTTTTTCTTGTAATGTGCTGAATGGTTTTGCTATCTATCTATCTATCTATCTATCTATCTATTCTATCTATCTATCTATCTATCTATCTATTCTATCTATCTATCTATCTATCTTTTATTATCTATCTATTATCTATTATCTATCTATCTATCCTATATATCTATCTATCAGTCTATCTGTCTATCTATCTCAGGTCTATCTATCTATGGAAACTTATGCTTAATCATGATCTAATGTATTGCAGAGAACTATGTTTAATGGAGAAAAGATGCTTGAGTTAAGTTTTTATCGAGAGATTTGCATTTTAGAATGCATGGGTTAAAAAGAAAATTGTAGAATGTGTACATCATTAGTTTATGTTTAAAGAAAGGTATGTGTATATTATGGAAATAATCTTTATAAAAAAATATTGAACTTGTGTTGCATAATGAGTCTATAATTGGTATTGCTTTAAATATGAATCTTCATAAAATTATGACTTTTAAATGTATATCTTCCCCTTTTGTTATTTCAAAAGAATAAAAATTTATGAATTTTATTAATTCATTGAAGGAAATAGAGGCATTGATTAAAAGTATTAATCATGATTCATATTATATTGGGTGATTATAACTCTGATTCTGATGATTCGACTTTTGGTAAATTATTAAAGGAATTTATTGAAGGAAATCATTTGACTGTCGTGGATAAAAGTTTACCAAGATTCATCTACTTACCTTTCTCTTGCTAATAATACGACATCATGGTTTGAACATGTGACTTGTTTAAGAAGTCTAAAATAAATGTTCACTAATATTGAGATATTGTATAATCTATGTTTATATGATCACTTTCCTTTATCATGTTGTTGTATAGTAAGTGAGAGTATTCATTTTCTAATAACAAAATTACGAACACTAAATTCGTATACTCGAATAAACTTACTTTTTAAAGAATTGAACGAATATGCTACTAATATTAACTGTTTATGTAACAAGTATATAATTTTATAAAAAAATTATGTTGCCTATTGTAATAAATATAACTGCAAAGACAAAAAAACACTCAGATTTAGTAAATATCTGTTTTTTGTATATTTGTAAAATTCTACAAGTAACGCGAAAATTTTTCTGTAGATTGTAAAAAATTTTAAAAATGCTTGCTGGGATGGAATGAAAATTCATAAGGAAGAGAATTTAAGATTCGTATAATGGAAAACTAATGGAAAGAAACGTGACAGTGAAGAGTTTAATAATTTAATATAATATGTGTATAATATGAGCTAACTTTAAGTTTGCACTAAAACAATGTAAAACTAATGAAAATATAATCAAAAAATGAAAAATTTATTTATAGTTTTAATAATAAAACCAAGACAAAGTTTTGGAATTTAATTAATAGAGAAAACAAAGTCTACAAAAGGAGTTGTATCATAAATATGATCGAGAAACCTAGGCCCAAACAATTGCTAGACGCTTAATTTTTGCGTAAAGATTTAAAAGGAAAATCTTGATGATGATTTTTGCAAATCGAATGGGATCGGAATATGGAGAACTAGCCCAAATGGTCAATCGACATAAAAAAAAAAATTTTCCCGTAGGGCAGCCCACCACATGCGCTTAGGATAGGTTAGGTCTTAAGGTTAGGTTAGAGTTTTGGTTAGGTTAGTTAGGTTAGTTAGGTTAGGTTACGGTTAGGTTGAGGTTAGGTTAGGTTAGTTTTGTTCGATTCGTTAAGAGAAGACTAATAACCCGAATTTTTTTTGTTTTCAATGTCTTACTTTTGAACGGCTGTTGATGAATTCTTCCGGCTATCAGCGCACTTGGTATTGCTTCATTGATTATTTGTTAGGAGAGTTTTCTTGGACAGAGCTTATGAAATTATTTAATGCTTCAAATATAGAGAATTAATTACACAAAATGAAACGCTACATTAGGTCGCTGATGGGAAAACATCTTTATTGCGATTTAACATTTGGAACAATAAAATTAGATATTATTCTAGGCGAAAGTTGTAATGAATGCACTGGTATTGAATGCATAATTATAGTCCCTGTAGGATTTGGCTTTAGAGGGCTTATAATCGATAGGTGAAAGATAAGTCTATGGGGATTGGACTGATTTAATAGCAAAACTGTAGATAATATTGTTAGCTAAATTTATGAATGCATGTATTATGCATAATTGCAATTTTTTTTTAGAAGAGCCACACTCCATATCTCAAAAACTACAAGATAGATACAGGGAAGGGAATAGACATTGTTGGAATCCTGGTAGCATTTTAGTGCGGAAAATGTAAAATATATGATATATAATATTATATTAATATATAGTATATATATGATATATATATATTGATTATAGTATATATATATATATATATATATATATAGTATATATATTTATATGTATAGTAATCTCAAAACTAACAATAGCTACAGGCGAAAAGGAAGTACATTTTTTGGAAATGCCGGTAAAATTTTACATCAGAGAAAGTGTCGAAAGAACAGAAAAATAAATTATTGTTTTAGATAATTTATAATATGATTAGGAGCCTATCTTGAGACCTTTTATTGGTTAATCTTCGTTAAAATAAATAAGACTTTCTATTAATTTTGCTTTTTTCTTGTTTAACTAAGAATACCGCCAAGGGTATACCGCCCGTGGCACGGAGTCCGGGTCTCGTCGGCTTGCGGGGAAGCTACGGGGTAGGACTAATTCCCCCCTCCGGGGGGGTTCTCCGAACGCGCCCGCTCTTTGATATGTGGGTGTCGCGGGGGTTCTGCGCGCCGCCTCCCCTAGCGGGGTAGTGGAAAAAGTTCCCGCCACCCTGTGTTCCCGTCGGCTCGAGCCCCTACAAGTTGCCGGTGCGTAACTACTTTAGCAAATAATATAATAATTATACTTGTCCCGCTGCTCCTAAAAAAAAAATAGCAATATTTATTTTATTTATTTATTTATTTATCCTTATTTTTACCTTTTCGCTACTAAAATTTTACAAGGCATTGCCAAATGTATCCTTTCGGCTGTAGGCTAATTTGTTTTTGAGATATATGTTCTTTTTTTTTTTTTTTTTTTTTTTTTAGCATTTCGATATTTTAAGGTTACCCAGGATTCCAACAATGTATCCTTTTCCCTGTATCTATTGTGTTTTTGAGATATGAGTTGTAGTTTTAAACCAAAAGTTGTAGTTTTAAACCAAATATAACCATGCATACTTATATCCCTGTAGATTTGCTTAGAGGGGTTATAAACCCGATCATAAAGAGTAATTATGGAGGTTGGACTGATTTAAACAACTATAGACATATCATGATGTCGTCAGTTTTCTTAAATGCTTCTTTGACTTTTTGTACATGTTGTAGAAAGATTTTAGTATCTTTAGAATAGCGAGCACATGGATCTAGGACCAAACGCAGTTTTATTCGGCGTTAAGGAAAGCATTGTAGATTGCACTAATAGTGGGTCTTTTTTTATGATGTTTTTTATGGGCGATTTAACAAAAACATTTGATAAAGTAATCATGGTATCTTATTTTAAAAATTAGAATCAATACATATTCCGAACATTGTGTATAATGTTTTTGTTGGTATTTATTTTAAACAATTTGCATGTGTTAAATTTAAAAATTGTTTCACAAATATAACCGTATTGTACAAGAAATAGTGTTAGACAAGGTGGAAGTTTAAGGTCACCATTGTTGGTTTGAATATTTACATAATGGCATCTTATAAATATATAGTAAAAAGTAGAAAAGTGTACCAAAACAGGAATCTTGGTATGAAGGAGATTATAATCATTGTGTGAAGTGAGTTTATCAGTTGTTTATTAGCTGCAATTCAGTGTTGGCTTTCAAGAAAGCATAAATATTGCATAAAAAAACGTATTTCTGGAGCTATATTTTAATTATAGTAAAGTGAAGTTATCAATGCTTTCGAAAAAATTAAGAAAAATAGAAGATTTTAGCTAAATCTAAAAAATATCGTCCGAGGTTTTGTTTGAGAAATTGTAAATGAGATTAAGATTCTGGTTTTATTTTAAATATAAAATTAAGACGGAAGGGGCGACCAGTGAGAAGAGCTAGTGACAAAATTCCTTGGGAACGTTTAATATTTTATTAAGAAGAGTTCAGTTCTTTAAATGGAGATATATTGTTTATAGTTTCATTGACGATCTTATTTGCAGTGCTGCCTGTTTTTAGCGCGAGCAACATTTTTGGATTATATGTTCAAATAGTAGTTCAATTACAGACACAAACATTTCATGTAGTGTTCATATGGCTTTAAAAAAAAATATGTGAAGTTGGATTCTAATAGAATTAGTTATCATCTAATATGTAAATTGCCTGTAGATTTATGTTAATGTTTGATTAATCTCGTTAAACTACCTTAAATTATGCACTGCTTTTAGGCTACTTGACAAATCATGTTATTTTGTTAGAAAATACTTTATTTTTTAAAGCAGGTTCAATGGTGAAAGACATCGAAAGAATATTTTATGAAGAGTATAGTGGAGTAGGTCAGGCAGGTGGTTACCAATCTTTTTTGTATTGGCGCAAGCTGCCCTGCGTTGAGAAAAGCAAGAAATCCATTATGCACCGCGTTATCCTTTTCATTTATTTATATCATATATA